>CATIWF010151177.1:0-95869 GCA_949630135.1 Balakata baccata | reverse complement strand
AAAGTCCAAAATCTATGAATTTTAATCAATGAATGATTGTTGCCAAATTTTTTTTATTCTAAAATTATTTCTAATAAATTAATAATATTCCAAAATTATCATCAATCATAAAAAAAAGTAAAAATTATTTTTCTCTTAATTTCAACCTCAACTTATTATTATTATTATTATTATTATTATTATTATTATATGCATTAAATTATTAATAAAATTTTTTTAACAATATAATTAAATTTTGTAATGTATAATAACTTTATTTTTTATATTTTATATTTTTCAAATCTTAAAATAACCAGTTTTATTTTTAAAATTTTTAAGTATGTAATAAATTATCAATATTTAATAAAGGATAAAATTGAAAATTAATTGTTAAATTCATGGATTGTAGTTATTGCATCAAACATAAGTATAAATGTAATTATATCATCAATCTATAGATTTTTTAATCAAACCAAAAGATAGAATTCTTAAAATCCATAAATTTTAAAATTTTTCAATCCAAACGGGCCTTAATGATAAATGAATTAAAAATTAAAAAACAACTTATGTTGCCAATCTGAAAAATATAATTTGATAAAAAAAAAAAAGCTGAATTGCTATGTATTTTCAATTTTTCCAATTAAATGAACAAACTTTTGATATTTTATCAATTTAGAAATCTTGCCCAATTTGGTAGAAATGATTATTGATATGTCTAAACTTTTTAATAAATAAACTACTTAGTCAATATCATTACTATTGAAATATTAATATTATCTTTATTGTGATCAACTAAAATACTTATAAAGCATTAATAAGTCAATTAATTAGTCAACAAAAAATATCCTCCTAAGAAAGTTCAAGCAAATCAGAAATTTTCTCTACCAAATTGAGTGAAATGTCTAAATTGATAAAATAATAAATTTTATTTATTTAATTAAAAAAATTAAAAATACATATTATTTTTTATACAAACGTGACAGTTCAGTCTTTTTTGGTAATTTAGCTAAAATAGACTAAATTATTAAAAAAAAAACTGAACTTAAAATATACCAATTGATTAGCTATGGGGAGATATATATGGAGAGATTTTAAAGTTGTGAATCCTCAACTTCCTAGAAGAAATTCATTAACTTTTGACTAATTTGAGGAAAATACATGAAAGTTGTATGATAACAGCTAATTAGCATCAACAAAACGGGAAAAGGGAAACATTATTTCGCATTTTTATTGTGTAATTTCTTTTCATTTTATCTTCAAACATCTATTTTGTATAGATTAAGGGATTAATTTCACCTATGATTAATGAATTCTGTTTTTATTACAATAAAATTATAAAAAATTTTTTTCATTAAAAAAAAATCACTAAACTTTATTTTTATTTCATTAAAATTATTTACAATCAGTTATTAAAATAATTTTTATTTTTAAACTTTTTAATTAGACATTTGAATAAAATTTTTGGCACCATCACTGCATATCAGCTCTTGAATACAGCGTATAAGCACTTTCATGAATTAAGCATAAGTGACATATTTGAGTTCCTTTGACACCTGGCTTGTGCATAGGGCTATAATATTTGAGCTTGAGCTAGACTTGTTTTAAAATTAGTAAGTTCGCAAGCAACTTGAGTTCGGTTTATAAATTGCTCGTTTATTATGCTTAACGAGTTTAGTTCGAGTTCGGCTCATTAACTAATAATAAAAGCTTAAGTTTGACTCGTTAACTGAAAATAACAAAAGGTTGAGCTCAAGCTTAATAACAAAATATAATATAATATAAAATGAGCATTACACGAACACTTCCACAAGTTTTGTTTGCAAGCTTCTAAATAAATACATTTGCGAATTTTTAAATAAATACGTTTGCGAGCTAGCTTGCATACATGCTTGCAAACTCTTAAACAAACACGTTTGTGAGCTAATGAACCAAATAATATTAAGTTCAAATTTAAGCTCGATAAGATTTTTGAGCTTGAATTTGAACTCGAGCTCGGCTCGTTGAAATTAACAAACGATCTCGAATGAATTTTTTTCGAATCGAGATCCCAATAACTTACGAATAGCTTAGTTCATTTCACTAGTATATAAAATGATCTTTTATGCCTTTTTTTTACCATTTGCGTCTATTTGTGAACATATACAAAATACGGAGATGCATTTAAGGGTGGACCTGTTAAAAATAGAAACATCTAAGTAGGTCAAACGGGTGTGTTTTAGTCAAAACAGACACATCTGATCTACTTAGATGCGTCTGTTTTAGGCTAACATACACATATGAGGTAGTCAAAATGCATTTTATTCCATATATGCAAAGTTCAAGTCTCAAATTTTTGACTTCATCACTATATTCATAGAATATACCATAAATTATTCTCTACTATAAAGAATCTGCAGGATGTTTGAGTTTGTCATCTTGACCTCAAGTTCTTTAGACCTTTTATATTTGCAAACAGACATTTAAATCTTGGTATTATTGACAAATACTATAATATTTCAGTTGGAAGCTTTTTCTTATTCTCAGACTTGTATGTATCTTTTTATATTCCATACCCATGGGACATAATATTTTTCTTGTGTCGTAGGTTGACATGGCAAACTCATTTCTCTCTAGAAGTTTCTCTTGTAAAAGTTCTAATAATGCCATGAAACTTTTATTGCTCTATCAATTTTTAGCATTCATTCAATATGGGCGAAAATGTTGTCAACTTAGTACAACAGAAATACAAAGGATTTTCGGCATCATAATAAAACCTCTCAAGGTCTTCCAGCCTTTTCACAAAATGCTTCATATCATGTATCATCTCGTCTACCGAATCATTCCATTCATAGTCAATATAATTTTCTCTCTGACTTTCAAAATTAGAACTTGTTTCAGGAACTACACTATCACTATGTCATATCCATCGTATGTAACATTTCTTAAAACCACGCTATGTTATATGAGTTTTCACAATTTGAATATCATGAAATATTCTCATGTTGATACAATCAACACATGGATATGCAATCATTTTTTATTTCTTCCTCATTTGATTTTTCAACATAGTTCTAATAAATCTCTCAACTCTATTCACAAATTAAGCCATATTCTGTCTACCATACAACCAATTTCAATCCATATCTAACCACCAAAAGAAAAAAAAAATCTAAAACAAACCACATTGCTCCAATCATGGTAAATGTTAGTTTTTTAGGTCCTTATCACTTCAACCTAACTCATCTTTATATTTCAAATCTCACCAATGAACTCATATCTAGTTCCCAATCACAAGAAAAATCTGTCAGTATTTCCGCTCAGTTCTCAAAGTACACAGTGTAAATATTATGATTCATTCTTATATGTACCCAGAGAACATTAAAGAAATGAAACTGAGATTTTTCTTGGAACCAAAAATTATTTGTACATCTACATCCTAAATGGGATTCGATGTTTAAGAACAGTCTCAAACAGGAAACTATTCAAAATTTATTCCTAATAAATAAATTTTGAACGAGTATCTAGGCTTAAATAATAAAAATTAACTAGCTCCATGAGACCATGTCATATTTAATTTTACCCTTATATCTTAAGTTCTTGTTTCAATAACTCAACTTCATTTTAGTTTAACTATTTTTATTTTAAATTAAAAAATTCCAACTCAATAAACGTTCAACAATAAAATTAACTTATTTAAACTCAAATTCTTGGTTCAGCTACTTATTTGTTAAGTTTAAGTTTTACTTATCTCTAATTATGAATTGAATTTAATGTTAGTTCAATTTATCCATTTATTAAAAAAATCTCCTAGTCATCTTGATTTATTATTTTATTCAAACAATTATTATATTAATTAAGTCAATTAATTTACAAAGTAATCTAACCATATTTTGATTAAAATCTCCTAATTATCTTTAATTCAATTAACTATTTTTTAAAAAAATTAGGAAAAATTACTATTTGTCCCTATGATTTGATATAATATACTAGTAAATCTAGAGTTTGAAAAATATATAATTTGACATAATATAGTACCCTAATATTTGAAAATTGTACTATTTATTCCCTAAAAGTTTGATATATTGTACTTATACCTGCTTGCAAGTTTGATTTATTACACTAATACCCTCCAGAAGTTTGACATATTGTATTAGTATCCCTCCGAGAAAAAGAAAGGATAAATCGTATATTTTTCAAGTATCAGGATAGTACTAGTGTATTATGTCAAATTACATTAAGTAAATAGTAATTTTCCAAATTTTTATTCTTCATATAGTTATTTTAGGGTCCATCTTTTATCAACATTATTCATTTTAGATTAAAAATCACACAACTCAAACCAATCTTCTAACTCAACTTCAATTATTTGATGAAATACTTGAGTTATTATAATATATTAAAAATTCAGTTTTAATCTTAATTTCTTTATACCCAATAAATCTATTTTAGTCTTAAGTTCTTACTATAGATATAGATTCAAAAATCACACAATTCATGCTAAATGTTTTTATAAAGGATCTTAAGTTCTTTATAATCTTCTAATTTAAAAATAACACTACTCAAACCAACCAATAAGGATATAAAATCAAATTAAGACAAGAACCAAGGAATTTTTCTATGTGAATATTTGTACAATCTTTTATAATTATGTGATTTATTTTTTGGGAAATTATCTTCCTATTTTATACTCATATAATCTATATATACTGTCTCTATCAATGAGAATGGTGTGCCATAATTCAACTTCTCTCCTCTTCAACCTTTATGGTATTAGAGCAAAATTTGTTTGTTTAACCTTTCTTCCAATCAAGTTCCAAAAGTCTTAGAAAACCTCTTTTTTTCTTCAATTTCAATGGCTCACGAAAACACCAAAATTATTATCCTTAATATTTAAGAACCCACCAAACCACTAACCATGATTACCATCCAAAATTCTATCAAACTCATACCCACCAACTATCTCTCCTAGAAAATACAAATTGAAGCCATACTCATTGGCTAAGATCTATAAAAATTCATAGACGAGTCTTATCCTACTCCACCTACCATTACCACAAACAATATTGTATCAACAAATCCTACATACCAAACAAGGCTAAGTCAAGAAAATTTTTTATTTGGAGCTCTTGTTGATACTCTTTCACCATCTATTATTCCACTTATCACTCAATCAAAAACCTCTTAAGAAGCCTAGCAACTTAAAGACCATCTTAAAAATATCACTAAAGGTTCTCAACCCATTACTGAGTACATGTAGTTAAATAAAAATCCGAGCTAATGAACTTGCTACATTTGGTAAGCCTCTTGACCCTGAAGATTTAATCGAAAAGGTACTTAAAGGTCTTGATGAAAATTATCAGTCCATTATTCATGTTGTTGATGGTCATGATTCCACCATCTCTTTTGATGAACTCTATGAAAAACTCATTAACAAAGAATTATCTCTCAACAACAAAGCAAAGCATTTGCCCTTACCAGCATCTGCTTATCCCACCAATATTTGTTCTACTTCTACACCATGGTCCACCACTCATTACAACTCTCAGCTACCTAGAACCACAACCACACCTAATCCAAAAATCATAAGAAACTTTTCCAACACATAGAAAGACAATTGTTTTTCAGCTCATCCATTCCTTAGTCACTGTTAGTGGTGCAATACTAAAGGTCATGTTGTTGCTCGTTGTCACCTCTTTAAACAATAATTTCCACATGTGTAACCACCTCCTCATCAACATCAAAGCAACCAGCTTCCTCACAAGCTCAAGCATATATTGTAACTATTCCTAGCTCCAACATCACCTGGTTACTTGATAATGGCACTTCACATTATGTCATTGCTGATCTCAGCAATCTTGCTCTCCACAGTCCTTATGATGGCATAGATGAAATTATGATTGGAGATAGTTCTGGTCTCCCCATAGCCCATATTTTTTCTACCTCTATAATCAAACATTCTCATTCTTTTACTTTATCTAATGTTTTATGCATTCCTACCATGAATCGAAATCTTCTTTCTATTTCTCAATTTTGCAAGACTAACAATACTTCCATAAAATTCTTACTCATTCCAAACATAACATTTATAAGCTCATTCAAAAACTTAGCCTCACCGTTTAATATCATCAACCTCTTAAACCCACCACAACTTCTCGAGCCATGCAGGATCCTAAGTTTTCCAAGCAATGTCTCAAGAATTTGATGCTTTACTTTATAATGGAATATGGGAGCCAGTTCTTTCTCATCCCACTTAAAATTCAGTTGGTTGTAAATGGATCTTTTGCACTAAATATTTACCTGATGGATCTATTGACAGGTATAAAGCTTGCTTAGTTGCTAAAAGATTCCACTAGCATCCTAGGGTTGACTACACTGAAACCTTCAGTCCATTCATCAAGCCCACCACTGTTCGTCTTGTTCTTAGCCTTGCGGTCAGCCAAGGCTAGTCACTCATGCAACTTGATATCAATAATGCCTTCCTTCAAGGCACATTCATTGAAGATATCTTTATGTCTCAACCTCTAAGCTTTATTGATTGTGATAATCCCCATCATGTATGTAAAGCTTCACAAAGCTATCTATGGTCTCAAACAAGCTCCATGTGTCTGGTATCATAAGTTGCATCAATTTCTTCTTCAGTCTAAATTTACCAACTTTGTTGCAAACACCTCCATATTTATACTCAATGCAATCGACACTATGCTTTATCTTCTAGTCTATGTTGATGATATTATCCTCACTGGGAATTAGGCTAAAGATGTACAAAGTTTCATCCATCAACTTTCCTGGTGCTTCTCTCTTAAGGATCTTAGCCCATTAATATACTTCCTTGGGGTAAAAGTTATACCTCACAAAAATACTCTTTTTCTCAGTCAATGTAAATATATTATTGATCTCCTTCACAGAACTCACATGATTGAGGCCAAGCCTGCTCCTATCCCATTTACGACTAGTCTGATTCTCACTTTAAAATTAGGCATTCCACTAATTGATCCTATTGAATATCGAATGGTTGTTGGTAGTCTTTAATATTTTTTCTCACTCGTCCAGATGTTGCCTATTTAGTGAACAAACTATCTCAATTTATGCATTTATTCGTTATTGATCATTGGAACGCAGTCAAACACCTTATGCGGTACCTCTGTGGCACCTTAGATCATGGCATCACCCTTTGTCGGACTTTGCCACTACTGCTGCATAAATTCGTTGGATTTGCTCTCTTCTTTCCGAATTGGGTATTACTCTTCCTCAATAGCCAGTCATTTATTGTGATAATGTCAGTGCAAAAAATTTATGTTCTAATCCAGTCTTTCACTCACATTTGAAACATGTTGCTCTCGACTACCACTTCATCCATGAACAAGTTCAAAAATGGTTTATTACGAGTCTCTCACATTTCTACTGCTGACCAACTTGCAGATGCTTTTACTAAACCTCTTGCACATTCTCTATTTGAATCTCTCATAGCCAAGATTAGACTTGCTCTTTGGCCATCATCTTGTGGGGGCATGATAAGGATATAAAATCAAATTAAGAAGATTAATGCAAGAATCAAGGGATTTTTCTGTGTGAATATTTATACAATCTCCTATGATTTTGTGATTTATTTTTTGTGTAATTATCTTTCTATTTTATACTCATGTAATCTGTATATATACTGCCTCTATTAATGAAAATGGTGAGCCATAAGTCTTCAACTTCTCTCCTCTTCAACCTTTCCCAACAATCTCCACTAATAGGTTTCAGCCTTACATATTTTAAATAAAAAAATACAACTAACCATGCATACTAAAAATAAATAAAAAACATCAAAAGCATTCTCAAATTTCTTCATGCATGGTAGTTTTCAACATATGCACTTCAATATATCTATACCCATTTTAAAAACAATAAGAAAAGGATAAACCTAGAACACGAATACAAACAACAACAACACAATTGGAAATGGTGCTGATGATGTGGGACTCGAAACAATGTGAACAACAACTGCTATGGCTTGACGGAGTGGCAACAATAGAGAGTGTTATTATCGGACGATTAAGGCTTGATGGAAATAGCTCGTAGTCTGGCACTATCAGACTTGGAATGATGACCTCAACTAGATGGAGTGGCAGCAGTGTGCATTATTGTTGAACAGCATCTCGATGGAGGGTATTGTTCTCTTACAAAGAATGGGAATGGGAGAAGGAAAAGATGAGATGGGCAACTGTAATGTCGAGAAAGAGAAAGCAGAGGATGATAGAGTTTTTAAAAGGGCTAGGATGCGTCTATTAACACGTAGCCAGCGGCATCAAACTATCATATGCATATGTTACGGGAGAACAGACGCATTGCTCCAAATGATATGCGCCGTTTTTGCCTCTCTTGGGCAAAATAATCAAGCATTGATGTGTCTGTTAGTTGCAAACAGACGCAATTGACTTGTAAAAAAATGTGCCCATTTTTCAATAGCCATATGCGTCTGGTTTTTAGAAAACATATGCATCTGAGCATCTCATATGAGTCTGTTTTGCTTAAAACAGACACATCTAATTAACATGTTGATATATTATTTACAAAAATATCACTGCATCGATATTATGTGTCTATTATTTACAAAACAGATGCATTTAACATTCATATAAGGTATTTTTGGTACTAATATTTACGGCCCTACTTGTGAGTGAATGAAGAAAATTCTTGGGTGCGTGAAGTGTGGTAAATAATTTTTATATTTATCAAACCATAAATTTAAATATAATTATTTTAATAAATTCCAATAAATAAATAAAAAGAAAAATAAATATTATAACATGATAATTTAATATCAATTCAATATACATTAATTAGTTGCATTTTGTTTAAATGTAACAATATAAAATAATTGAAGAAGAATGATAATTCATTTACCAGGAATTATGTGAGATATCATTCACTTGAAAGTTGGAAATTTGGAATGACATGTACTGTACACAAATTCCGGTCTCTTCACTAAAGGATAAGAAAATAGCCTCCTACATTACAATGAATGATTTGCAAGCTATTGAATATCTTTGAAAAGGTAATTGCATTGAAAGGCATCTTTCAATAAAAGAACATCAAACCAAATGTACATTATATGTCATTGTGGACATCCTCTATGGCTTGAAGATTTCAAAATTTGACAAAGAAATACCATTCGTCTTAAGCACTTATTTCCTTTTTTTTTTTCAAGCCAAAAAAATACTAAAGTTATCCTATAGGTGAGATGAAATGGTAAGAGTCCATTATCTTTTAACTCAAAATTTCAAGTTAGAATATCTAGTATAAAGTACTTTTAAAATTTATGAGAAAATGTTTTACTTTTTAACGAGTCTATTAGTGCAAATCTAAAATATGATATGTGGGGCTATAGATATTCTATACATAAGAAAAACATGAACAAAAAATAAAAGAAGGCGATAGGAGGGCTTCTGTGGTGCACCCGGTGTAAATTACACTTGATGTTTTAGAACCATTGGATCATCAACTTTTAATTTCAACCATTCATTATCAACGAATGAAATTAAAAATTTATAATTTAATGGTTTTAAAGCACCCAGTGTAAATTACACCGGGTGCACCATAGAATTTCTCGATAGTAAATAAATAGCAAAAAGCATATGGCCCTCAAGATTTGTGAAGTTAGACTATGAAATAGTGGTTATAGTTGGAACACTAATTATACATGCGCATAACAGAGATTCAAAGGCTCAAATTTACTCTTGTCTTTGTCTCTCTCTCTATATATGTGTGTGTGTTTGCCACTATCCATTGCTTGATTTGCTCCCCCACAAATATTAATGGCTTTTTGCTCTTCATAATGCCTTAAATTGCATGATCCGTTTCCCAATAAACCTACAAATTACACACAAGAAATGCAATTTACATCAAGCTAATATATAATCAGTATTTTGTGTTAATAAAATCTGGATTCACACATGATAGTCTCATTAAAGAGAAAAAATATATTTCATATTTAAAATTTGAATTCGAAAATTTTGTATAAACCACTTTTAATATTAATGAAAACTAAGACTTACTAGGTACGCAGGAGTCAAGACTCTCACTAATAAAAAAAAGTATCAAAATACCTATTTCACCAGAAAATGAGATAAAACTCTCTAGGAGAAATTCCAGACATTTATAATAGAATTCTATCGTTGAAATTTTGATCCAGCCCATATATATATATATATATGGATCTTTCAAAAATTTCAATAAAATCCTTCAAAAATATATATATTTTACTCCTCAAATTCTATATAAAATTTTTTTTTTACCCTTCCAATTAAATGTTTCTAGCTTCGTCCTAAACGGCACTTAGTATGTTTTGGTAAAACTAAATTTCACATAATTAGTGTAATTTAAAAAAAAAACAGAGTATCAAAACTAATATACTTATTATTTTCTCACATTTACATTTTTAAAAATAAAAAATAAAGGTGTGAATGTAAAAAAAGACATTAATTAGTTTTTAAATTAAACTTTTAAAAAACGCTTGCAAATGAATTCCACAAATTCTGTAAAATTTATTTATATCAAACATGATTTTAACGTTACAAAAGAATGCATTAAAAAAATGCAAATATTAGTTTTCTTGATTTCGAAATAAGGATTTGGTCTTCAAGAATTGGCAAATGGTAAGTGAGCTCTACTGGTTAACTCGATTATATATTTCTTGGAATTGGGTTGAACCAAGCTTGAAGTAAAAGTCTTCAACTAATAAACCAAACCTATATCTTGCAATTTGTGTCATGTCGTATCTAATTGTATTGTGTCTATACTATATGACATGAAACTACTAGATACATTCAACTGAACATACATATACGTATATATATACACATAACACGATATATAATTATACACGAATATTAGCATAATTATAAAAATAATTGTTATACAATATTTATTTATCGATATATAAAATATACTAATACACTTAATTTTAACATAATGTATCATAAATTTATTATATATAAATATTTAAAATATTATAATATATATTTAAATATTTTATATTGTTTGGATTTAAAATAATTAATTTTTTTTTCATATTTTTAATCATGTTTAATTGTGTTTTAATAAATTAAACAGGTAAAATCCATTTATGACATGGTTTTTTTCGTATGTTAATCATATTAACACGATTATAATTCATATTTGTTAAGATCAAATCCATATTCATCTAAATCTATGTCATTTCGTCTTATCTAATCGTATCGTGTCATGAATTGCCAGCTCTAACTGAGCTCACCTAATTCAAAGTAAGAAATTACGGGTTAATTACATCTATAGTCACTGAACTTTGCATATAAATCACAATTTTTTGTTTTGTAATATTAAAATCACTTAACTTTATAAATTGTTGCAGAAAAATCATTACCGATCAATTTTGATAAGTTTACAATCTGAAAGCTCATTTATTGAGATTTATTAGATTATAATGATTCACAACTCTACTATTAGTTAACTCTAGCCATATTTCTTGACAAATTGCAGAAAAATTATCATCGATAATAGTATCACAACACCACCATTAGTTACCTCTGACTACATTTTTTTACTAGTTATATTTTTTTACAACTCGTAAAAAAATATAGCTAAAGATAACTAGTGGTAGAATTGTGATGTCATTATAATCTAATAAATCTATAAAAAATGAATTTTCCAGCTGATAACTCATTAAAATTGGTCGGTAGTGACTTTTCTATAATAATTTATAAAATTCAGTGATTTTAGTGTTACAAAACAAAAAATTATGATTTAAATACAAGTAATACATGATGTAATTAACCTAGGAATTCCTATGTGTTCAGGCTTGAGTCAAAGCGGATAGTCAAATGATTTACCTTAGATTGTACAATTAACTTAGTTATACATAACATATAGCTCTGGATAGAGATGGAACTTTGGAAAATTCTTTTCAACTCTCTATATTGATAAATGTTCAACCAAAGTAGGCGGGAATAAACCAGCTCAACTCTTAAAATATTTGAAATCAATTAGAAATTAATTGAATAGAATTAAAATTTAAATAACTAGAATAATTTTTTGAGGTCAAATATCATTATGCCTTACTCATTAAGACTTGCAAGTTTAATCAAGTAGTTGTTCTTTTAATTATTTATTAAATTATTTCTATATTCTTAATATTTAAATATATTCTAAGTTAATTGAATAAACTCAACTCAAATCAATTTCAAGTTGAATACACTATATATTGACTTTTTTAATTGAGTCGAATTTTTTGAGTTGAGCTTAAATAACACAAATATTTTTCAAATTAAGTTTTGAATAAATAAAGAAAAGTTCGATCGAGATAGAATCAAATTTGAACATTGAATTTTTTAATAGAGTGAAACTCAAACTTGACACTATGTCGATACGACCAGACACGATGAATCCCCCTAAACCAAAGCAATGAATAGTAATAAAATGATTCTTGTATTCCTTAGAAACCAAGAAAGGGGCGCATATAAGTTATAAAGTTAAACAAAAAGACATTATATGTCCCAGAATTAGAGGAATGCACAGCAAAATATATATATCTACAGCCATTGTTTGATTTGTTTCTACCTACATATCTTATATAATCAAAATGATGGCTGCCTAACCCTCCTTCAAATTACCTTACTCTTGCACCGTAAGGAGCAAATGGCTTTCGTAGCCTCAATTACAGGCGAGTCTTCCACAACTGAATCTTCTTGTACAACAAGACCACGGTTCCTACACAATTTCCTGATCGTCCTGTTTAAATTTCCTTGGCTACTATTAGCTGCTGCATCCAACTCCGAAGTAGAACATTTCCAATCCGGCATGAGTTCATCACCTTCCGGCACCACATCATTCATTACCTAGAGATTGAATGTTACAGAAACAGAAATTAAAGCCTCAAGAAATATGGGAAGGATTGGAAAATCTACAGAAATAATGGGCCTACATGGTGCAGGTCTCTACATACATTAAGCTGAAAAAGCCACGATTTAATGCATGAAACAATTTTAGATCATCGGATGAAGTAACATCACAAGCATGAAATAATTTCCTATTTTATACCTTCCAGTCTTTGAAATCAAATCTGAACACGAAATGCCTAAAAGTAACTTCTCCTGACATCACAGAATCAGCAGCAGGAGCATTCCTAGGTGCTGTAAAAAGAGAGAAGAATGATAAAAGAGATCAGCCAAAAAGTACAGAGCATATAAAGTGCAATGCAGATGCAACTAAATTTTGAATAGACTCTGAACAATCATATCTTACAGATAATGTGAGAACCGCTTTCGTCCACAATTATTTCAACCCGCCCATCTTTCACTAAAAATGACAGGGCAAATAAATTCTCAACAGTCTGGGCAAAAGACCTTCTATTTAAAGTCAAATTTTCAAGCCTTGCCCGTTTTAAAATGTCAAACATTGTTGCCATGTTATTATCAGTATCTGTCTTCTCTTCTACTCCGGAATCATTGACCTGGAGTAAATGAACCACAAAACATGAATCAGTTTAGCAATTTTAAGAACTTGGAATAAAATATCCTTCATAATTGGAGTAATCAGTAATCAATAATTAACTTTGTAATATTATAGAAACTTATCCTCCAAACCGACAGAAGACTAATTATATATATGATTTCTTTAGCCACAAGCAGGAGGAAGCCTATAATATTGTAAACTATTTTACAGATTCACCTAACAGAATGAGAATGTACAGCACATGCATGCATTTAAAACACCATCTAACAACATCAGTCATGCATGGAAAGTTCATTAAACACATTGCTAGTACAAAAGCAGAAAAACAGTCTTATTCCCCTTACTCAACCTTATATATCCTCAACAGAGCATATCATTCATCTTCTTTTCTGCTCAAAGTTGCAATCATAATAAACACTACAGATAAGGAGACAGAAACATCACCTCTTCAGGCTGAGAGCTTTCAGCTGGCCTTGTGCGTTTTCTGCCAGCTCTATTAAGCACTGTCTTCCTTTGCTTCTATTCAGTATTCATTGATCCAACCCTTAACAAACCCACATTAAATTAGCAAAAACCAAGAGCAACAAAGTTTAGCACATTAAAAAGATAAAATAAAAGTTCACAATTTCAAGCATCTATAGAAACTCACATTGTGCTGAATCCATTACATTTCAAAAAAATTGGTGAAACAGCAAGCCCAATCTCTTTCCACTTGATCGAAATAGGGGCATTCCCTTCATTGTCTAATGTCCTACCGGCTTGGCCAAACTCTGTAAGCAAGCAGGAAATAAAGTCTACAGCTATAATCCCCTCATTGGACATTGACTTAACAGAGGAGACCAACGAGCTAGCAATACCCAATAACGCCTCTGCATCTGCAACCTGCTCTCTCGGCTTTTGAACTGAAACCACAAGATGGGTTCACAAAATTAAAGTATATCTTATTCGATAAAGATCATAAGAGGATTAAAACATCACACATAACAAAAGAACGACACAGTTAAGCTTTTGCAAAGAAAACTTAAGGGAATTTACTATGACAAAAGCGACAAAAGGCGATACACAATAATCTGCAATTTCAACAAAGGAAATTAAACTTGAACCTGACAGACCAAAATGTGGACGAATTTCCATAGCCCAAGTTTTCCTTTTTCTTTTCCTTTCAATTAAAATAAAAATCCAACATTTTTGGGCATGTAGAATACAGCAGAACAAAAAGCATACAACAATCTCATGGTGCAATTAATGCATAATCTTCTTTAGCTTCTATTTTGATTTTCCTCAACAAGAATAAATTTAACTAAGCTTGATATACATGCACTTTCCCAGCAAACAAACAAAGAGTAGTGAAAATTCAAGAAAAAAAAATCACTAAAGAAAAACAAAACAAGATATCTAAATGAGAAAATACCATGCTGATGCAGATCTTCGACCTCCTTGAATATAGAAGCAAACTTCTCAGAGTCTACTCTCGTTAAATCATTCTCTCCTCTGCAAATAAATTAATTTAAAAAAAATAAAATAAGAAGGAGAACATAAACAATAACCATAAAAAAAAGGAGAAAAAAATGAAGATTCTTAACCATTAATCTTATTATGTAAAGCAAGATATTCGGACCGGAGAACTCGCCGATCAACCATGTTGTCTTGCTGTGTGGACTCGTCACTGGAAGTGCCAACTCGATTCCGACTCAGTTACTCTCGTTTTACGGCTCTGAGCTGTATCTCCGTCGTGTAAGCTCTACTTCCATTACTTGTATCAGTCGCGGTCGGTTCTCGCTTCACTTTTCTTCCCATAATTTCAGAAAAGGAAACAAAAATTATAAAAAAAAACCCTAAATTTCAAGAATCTTGAGAGCTAATGCTGAATTAGGAAATCATAGTTCCAGAATGCTGAAAAGGAATTCTAGTGCTCTTGAATCTTGTTGTGCACTCTTCTCTTTTCTAGCTGTGCATTTTATAGAGGGAGGTTCTTTTCCCGCCTATTGAAATCCACTGTGCTCGCAAAAATTATTTTATTTTCCGCTTAAATTTCAGTGCTTTTTATTGAGTTTGGGCATATACTGAAACATTAGATCCTCATCTGAACTAAGCCCATGAATGGGATGCGATGCGTTGCGTTGCGAATTAATCCACCGTTCTCAGCTCAATAACTAAAATATTATTTATAATATAAATTTTTTTAACTTTGATTTATTGTTAAAATTTGTTAAATCATTTAACGAAATGCTAATCTAGATTTTTTATATTAGCAACAAAATTTCAAGTATAAATATCACATGTATAAAATAGATCATATAAAAAATTTTCACAATTTAATTGAATGTTTGATTATATTTAGTTTGAGAGAAAATGTAAAAAAGTGATGAAAAATGTAAAAAATTTTGTGGGATCAATTTTGTACACATGGCATGTACATGTGGAATTTTTTTTTTCGCTGATGTGAAAAGTTCACATCAGCATTTCATTAAACGATTTAACAAATTTTAACTGCATATGTTTTTATATTACAAAATTAAAATTTAAAAAATTTTATATTACAAATAATAATTTAGGTATTAAGTTGTTATAAGTTAGATAATTGGAGTATTGTGGTAAAATTCACTCGATATTTACAACTATTACAGTTGGATATAAAAAGAAAAAAATTAATTTTTTATTGAAAAATTATTACTTGTCTACTAAAATTTGACATGTTATACTGGAATCTTTTAAAATTTAAAAAATATATAATTTGCTCTTTTAATTTTTTCATATTATACTAATAAATTACTATTTATTTTCTGAAATTTAATATATTATATTAGTGTATCATATAAATTTGATATATTGTACTAATATTTCCATAAATAAAAAGAAATTTTTTTATAACTAAAGGTAATTTAACATAAATACTATATAATTTAACATATAAAATAAAAAAGAAAAATTGTATAAGTTTTAGATATCGGATAGTACTAATGTATTATGTCAAATCTCAAATAGTAAATAATAATTTTTCTTTAAAAAATTAAGTTTAATTTTATTGATTAAATTTTTTAATTTGTAATAATTTATTTTTTTCAAAATTAATTTTGAAAAAAATATTTATATATTTATGTAAAAAATATTTTTTAAAATTCAAAAAGCTTTAAAATAGATTTTTTTTTTTTAAAGCATTTTTGCCGAACAGAAGCAAAATTAAAAATAGATAAAGAAAAAACTGAATAATATATGAACAGGAAAAATAATATTTTATAGCCTATGTACTTTGTGATTGTTCTAATTTGGTCTCTAAATTTTTGGGGTGATTATACGGGAAAAAAATTTGGATTTATATCTCAGTTAGAGCATTCTCATGGGTTTGCACGAGGAATTGTAAAATCCTATATACCAATATTAAGATCAATTGCATGAATATTCAACACTTAAAATAAGAGAAACACAATCTCGATTGATTGAAAATTTTTTATGGATCCCATTGATATTATTTTCTAATAATTTATATAAAATTAATAAATAAACTTTTTTTATTATTTTATATATTTAAAATTAATGCATAAGTAATTAATATTTATTAATTAGACATATTAATATAAATTATACAATAAGTTAATAATATTAATTATACTTAATAATATAAATATAAATATTAATCTAATTAATATAAAAATTTTAAAATTCATTAATATAAATATCAAATATATAATTAATTTGATGAATTTAATTTCATAATATAAAGTATAAAATTAAATTAATATAATTAATTATATATAAAAATGTAAATATCATTATTTTTTAAAATAAAGTTAATTAATTAAAATTTAATGGTATAATTAATTTTATTAACATAATTTTATATTTTAATTACAAAGTTCATAATAATAATACACATTATATAGTATTTTTCTTTTTATGAATTTTTAATGTTAGATTTTATTTTATTTTTTTTGTAATTTCATAAGCAATATTTTTTTTTATCAATAAAATATTGTGAGATTTATTAAATTCTCAAGTATTATAATTATTAGTTATGCAATTTATTTATTTAATATTAATTAAGTATGACAATAAAAAAATTAATATTTTAATTATTAATAGTGAATATAATATAGCATTTTTTTAAATAGTAATATAATATATTTAAATATTAATTGGACCTCACAAATTATAATTAATTCAATTATAAAAACAAAATATATTTAAAAATATAGTTTAAATTTTGATAATATAGTACTTTTTATATATATTTTGGAACCACATCTTGCAATTGCAAATGGAATGCTCTTTATTTTCCCACTAAATTAATTTCGCTTTGTTTTTCAGTACCAATTGCAAATTTTCTTTTGTTTAGTATCTCGAATCCCTAAACCATTGAATCGATTAATAGAATTTGGTTCGAACGGATTTTTCGGTTTTCTTTTTTGGTCTGCCCTATTCCCAGCCAGTTTTTCATGCCACGCAGCCGTCACTGATTTCTCCTCTCATCTAATTCCCTCCGCCATCGAGGTCTTGTTCACCAGCCACCACAATTCTTCCCCAGCTCATTATTCCAGTTAGCCGAATATATACTTTTGGACTGACATTCCGATGACTATTGCAGTCACTGATTACTGCTACTGTAAAAGGTAGAATCTCACAACACTTCAAGTTTGTTTCTCTTGAAATATTGTGCATGTCATTGGCTTATTACTTATTAGGATGTATTTCCTTCAAGCAAAAATTAGTTTGTATATGAACAATAGAATATTTGTGTTAATGAGTAGAATAGAATTAACTCACTTGATTGTGATTTTTTTTTGGGTGTGTGTGCATATTTTAATGGTTTCATGAAATTTCATTCTTGCTGTTTAGTTATTGGTGTTTTAATTTGAAATCTTGCAACCTGCAAGAGTATTTCTATAATCTGAAAAATTGTAACTTCTGCTATTGTAATTTGTCGTTTTTGCTGTATATCAGTGTTGTAGGTATTTGTTTGTTTTCATCTTCTGAGTATTTGTATCCACTACGTTTGCTCTGTTATGCAATCTGCTGATTTGTTCTTAACGAATGTGTTTTCTGGTTTACATTCTTTGTAGTACCGACGAACTGAATTGTTTATACTGATTTTTCAATCAAGCTTTCTGATTGAGCTCATTCTTTCACATTCACTGCAATAGCGTTTGTTATTTGTTTTAAGTAATGGACTATTCCTAGTGGAAATGGAATCATGTGTAGGGAAGTTATAATTTTCCTTTTAATCTAAAACAGATGAACAGTGATTTATTTATTTATGCATTAATCTCCAAATCACTGTATTGGAACCTAATCTCCAAACTATAGTATCCTGAAATTTCAAGGTAACACAAAACAGAAATTTATATATTCCATTCCAACTCAAAACAGTTCTGGAGATCTTCAAATCCCGGATTGGACCATACTGTGAACAGTCCTGAAAGGTGATGGAGGTTACAGGAAAGTACAGCTGTGCATGTGCTAGTGAAACCCTAGAATGGATCAATGCAATTGTTGAATTCATCAAACCTTACAATTCAATAATAAATGCTCATGTTGTAAATTTCTTCAAAGATAGACTATGGGAATCCCTTGATCAAGAATGGATTCATTGCCTTTCTCGTGAACCTGTTCAAAATCTTCTCCTTATTCCCTCTGGTGTAGTTCAGGTAACCCTAGCTGACTACTTTTTTATTCATTGTCTTCATTTATTCCTCAGAAATCCTAACTTAATTTACCATTCACTTTGTTCAGGTCCACTGGCCTGCTTCTCTTAAGCAATTTGTTATGACTTTGAGGTCTCTTGAATTTCCTCGAGAACAAGTGGACTTGAACAAGGTATATTAACATTCCTTTAGATTTTTAAATTATTTTTACCATTTTATGTTGATTATTGTAAATTTCTCTTTCTTGCAGGTTTTTCCTGGACTGAGTTTCACATCTCTTAACAGTGTTCTTGCCCGAGGCATGAATATGAAGAAAAAACATGAAGTAGGTGATTGGATTTTTATTTTTGTTTTTTTTATTGTAGTTTTATGCTTTCTTTAATAATAATTTGCAGACAACATTACTGTAAACCTATTACTGAAAAATCAGTTTTTTGTTATTTCATTATTGCTTCTTTTCCTCTTCAATCAATTAATGGGAATGATGTGGCCTGGACAGGTAGAAGTTCTCTCTGCTGTAGTTAGTTCTACTGCAAACAGAGTAAAAGCTCAAACAATTGTAGATGTTGGTGCAGGCCAGGTGTGTCTGTTTTCTTTTATTTTTATTAGTTTTTGAAATTTTTTATCTTTTTATTCCCTTGGACACAAAAGATTTTAAAACCACTTTAAATCTCCTCTTGGTTTACTTTTGTACCTTTTTTCTTTTTCTTTTGGGGCGAGGTGTGGCAGGGTGTGTGTGTTATTTTGGCAAGCAGCAGCAATCAGTTATTTGTTACCCATTTCATTCTGACATCTGAGAAAATAGATTCTTGAAGTCATATTTTTGTAATACGATCATAATTGTTCGTTTGAAACCATAAAAAAATGTTGCTAAAGTTCATGATTTCCATTGAAGTGAACTTTTTGCATTACATCCTCCCCCCTCTCTCTTCTCTCTTTTTGAGGAGATTGAATCTGCTAACTTTTTCAAATTAAATTATCTATTTCAAATGAATTGAGATTATCCCATACTCAAGTCCTGCCATTTCACTTGTCGAATTTAGAAACCCCATTTAATCTATCAAAAATATTTTTTTTCTTTCAGTTTATGCTGCGTTCTTATTATTAAGTTGTGACTAAACTCCAAGCTATTTATTTTTGAGAGGGGATATTTTCTCTTCCATTTCTTCTTTGTTGACCTGCACCCTATTTTTAACAAAGGCTGATGCTTTCTGTCGTCAATATTTTGTATATCAACTATTAAGAGAAAGAAAGGTGATGAACTTCTTTTGATGTGCTGGACATTGTTTCATTGAACAATTATAAGAAAGGAAATAAATAAAAGAAATCGAAAGAGTGCTTGACCTGATAAAAATTAACAAATATCACTGGTAATTCAGTTGCTATAGAACTGTTGCAATAAGTTACTGATTTTTGTTTCCCAAGTGATGCAAATTGAATTTTTCTAATGTCTTTAGCATTTTTTTAACAAAGCTTTCATTTGATTACTTGTCCGAATTTTACATCTCAGATTGAATTTTTCTTTCAGGGTTATCTTGCGCAAGTACTTTCCTTCCAATACCATCATTCTGTAGTAGCAATTGATGCTTGTTCTCACCATGGAAGGGTGACTGAAGCACGTGCAGAACTAATAAAAAAACATTATGAAGCTCAAATGCGTAAACTTGAGTATGAAATGCAATACTTCCTGTTTTTATTTGTTTCCATGAAATTTTCTTCTTCATAAGGAAGTTTATGGTACCTTGGTTCCAAATAAGATGAAATATGTCCATTCATGCTTGTAGTTTAATGTTCAATTAATATATTTGTAGGGGAAATATATGCATCCAGTTCTTTATGTTATAAATTTGCTAATGTGTTCATGTATTGTAGTCGTAAAAATGATTCTTGCACCCTAGTGATAAATATAATTTTAAACATAAATTCAAAAGAACATTTACCACAGGATCTGTATGTTCTGGTACTCTACCCAAAAGTTGTTTCAAAACCATGGTCTTATTTATATTTCTTTTTAATGTGTAATTCGTCAACAGTTTGGTTGGTTTTATGGTCAATCAGGGGCTTTATTGAAATGAGGTTGATTGGTTATCTTGTTGAGAACTTGTTTACTGCTTCCTTCTATGAATTTTCTCACATTTCAATACTTGTTGCTTATTTGCGCTAAATCCAGTTGCTATTGTAGATTTTTTCTCTAGAATGGTGTGTGAGTAATATTGTTTACTTTGTGTTTGTTAACATCGTTTTTCCTCCTCTTCTTTGTTAGTTTAGGACACAGGATTCTCAATCTGCCTAAGACAATTACTTGCCGCGTTATGTCCATTGACATGTTAAAAGGCTTGACTAACATGTCACTACATGACGATGTCAAGCAGCCAGCAATGATGGGGGAAGTGGCAGACAATAGGACCTCATTGGTACTTGCTGGATTACATGCATGTGGTGATCTTTCAGTAACAATGCTGAAGTGAGTTCCATTACACTTTGACCTTTATCTTTTCTATTTTTGGAGCAGAATTCTTATTGTGTACCTCAGTTAGCAAACTGTTATGAGTAATTCCTAACCTTAATTAACAGCATGAATTGAGGGTGAGAACAGACGAATAAGAAAAGAAGAGATGAAGAAGGAAGAAGAAGATAGAGAGCAGAGAAAAGAAGAGAGAATTTGATAGTATTCATTCATAATAGAAATAGTTTACAATATTTGGCCTATATAACCCTTTGATTAGCTGTACTAGCAGCCAAGAGGGAGTGAGAATTCTGCCAGCTATTGCTGGTATAACAGAATGTTCTTTTCTAACTAACTTATTTTTTAATTTCTGCACTACTATACCTAACACAAACCTTCACATTTTTGTCTGTAGCGATGGCTACTTTGTCTAACCTCTTGGTAGGGGAAGGCAAACTGGATCTGTTTATAAATGGATCAGGGGAGGATGATGCCATACCTGACCTATATACCTGTTTATAGATCTTACATGATACACATGTTACGGTTGATAAGAATATATAGTACAGTGAAAATTCATTTTTAGGTATTGTTTTTACATTGTTTATATAGGACAGACGTAATACTTTTGTATATTCGTAATTTATGTATAGATATATGATATAAAAATATAATTTTCTTTAATTTTCATGATCTCTTATTTGTTAAAAAAAATACTTGGGTAGACATCTGACTTGGAACCCTGCCTGACTGCTATAGATCCAATCAAATGGGTAGTGGGATATGGATATATCCAAAACTGATCCATTGCTGTGCCCACTTGGATGTGGTTTACACATTAATATTTGTATTTCTTTCTATACAAATAGAGAAAATTACTAGAGAGATTGTTGATTATTATTATTATTACTATTATTGTTGTTGTTTTTCACATATTATTTAATCTATCCATAGTGTTTCGGAAATGAAGCCAAAGTTTCATGTTCAATTTTAGATTGATATATTGGAAGTTTTGAATCAAAATTAATTGTAACTCTCAGCTTCGAAACTGATAGTACTTGCTACCACTTTTGATTTAATCATGTCAATTGGCATATTACAGTAACAAGATCTGTTGAAATCTTGAAGCAGTGTTTTTATATCCCCTGATAAAATAGAATTACTCTTATTCTTTTATTCAATTAATGTGACCTGATGGTCATGAGTTTTATAGGTGCTGAAGTTTGTCTTTTTAGGTTTATGCAATTCTTCCTAAGAGTGTGTAATTTTATTGGACCAGGACCTTTTTGGAGTGCAAAGAAGTCAAAGCAGTTGTTAGCATTGGATGTTGCTACAACTTGTTATCAGAAGAATGTTTTGGTACTGATGGTTCTCATTGCGGTTTTCCAATGAGTGCTGGTGTTAAATCTCTGGGCATATCACTTGGAAAGAATTCGCGTGATCTTGCTTGTCAGGTAACTAGATTTTTTGCTTTGCCTAATCGCAAAGTTTTATGAAGTAATGTCAAGGGAATATGATATATTATGAGGAGTTTTTCTTTGCTAACTGACGTACTGAGAGCACTAAATCTATTTAAAACAAAATATGGAGGTCTCTATTATGGAGGCTACCACATGAGATGAGCAAATGACATTATGAAACTTGAAGTACAAGACTAAATTTGTTGCTACATATTACATCGAAGCTGCAAAATGTTTAATATTTTTCAAGTATTTTTGAAGGTGCTTACTGTGCCAACCAACTAAATAGTTTGTGGTGCACATAAATTCCTTTCCCAAGGATGGCCATTGTTTATATCATGGCTGATGAAATACTTATAGAAAAAATAAACAAAAGTCAATAATTGATTAATGGCAGCTGTATAATTTTGTTGAACAATTGCACCTTACAAATTGCAACTTCTTGCAAGAGGAGACGCTATAAACTATGGGATGGTCTTACAGTGATGGTGCTGCAAGTGGTTGGGAAGCCTAAGCTCATGATCACGATTTGGCAAATAGTTGCATTATGGTGTCCTGTAGTTAAGGGAAAATCTGTTGGGGATACGAGTCAATTTCTGGCATAATGGCTTCTCAAAACACTCAACAATATGGAGTTTCTTTTCTATGCAAGTTGTGGTTTGCACTTCATATTATTGCCATTTCTAGAACTCTTACCCACCAAGAAGAATGCTAGGATTTCTAAAATTTCTCTAGATTGCTGGTAGACATGGATAGGGATTATTATATTTTAATCTATGATAGATGTAAATCATGGAGATGGCTGGGCCATCTTTAGGATGCGGAGGAACAAGGATATTAGTGGTAAGAAAACCTTGTCTTAATTCATATGCTTCTTCTTTGGATGAGTGACAAATAATCATTCACATGAGGAATTCACATGTCATGAGCTAATTGTGAAACTTAACTTGCTTATATTGATTGGTTAACACTCATCTATGTTATTTTCTATCTTGATATTTGAAATTCGACATTTTTTTTTCCAAAAGAATAGGTAGCATCTGTTCACAAAAGCTGGGATTAGGTGGAGAATAAACAAATAATGCCTATTATCGAAGTACTATGTTAAAAGCAATAATGCCTTTTATTGAAGTACTCTGTTCATATCAATGCAAGTGTTGTTCATTTGATGATCTGAGATGTATTTGGTGATTATTATTTTGTTTAGAGTGCAGAGAGATGGAGAAGTCTTGATAAAGATTCTGGTCTTCAAAATTTTGAGTTGCATGCTTTCCGTGCTGCCTTTCAGATGGTACACAATACACTTTTTTATCTATATAATTGCTTTATATTGGCTCTATCAATTCAATTCTTGAAAATTGTCAGAGTTAGAACCTCTTTTGTTTATTTTTGGTTTGCACTGCTTACTTTTACCTCCAAGTGTGTTGATATTAGTGAATTTTTATTCTGTGCATTATTATTAGAAACAAGTGACGATTTTTTATATTTGCTTCTCATTTTGTGCTATTTTCGTTGCCATCATCATATCATTTTGCTACTTTACTCCCGAGTTTCTTAAATTTTTGTTTGGCGGTTGGAGGGAGAGGAGGGAAAGACACAGGGAAGAATTGTTGGAAATTTTAAACTTGATTTAACAAATTAAATAAAACGGAAGAGAAGGCCAACTCCAACTTTGCAACTCCATCCTTTTGTGCTAAGAAAGCCAATTCATTATTAGTTGGTTTTCTTACCATCATGTCTAAGTTGGCAACTAGCTGACTCTCATTTCTATATAAATAGCCATTAGGCCATGGTGTATGGTATGTGTAGAGTGTAGCATTTGAGTGAAAAAAGGGTTGAGTGCATTGAGCGAAAATTGTAAGGGGGTTAGCTTCAACAAGCTAATTCATAACAGGTTTTTGGGTGTGCAAAATTGTGAGCAGTGCATTGTAAATTTGTGTTCCTTTTTTATTCAATAAAATTTGAGTGTTTGTGAGGTTTAGCAAATTCATATTGTGTTAGGCAATTATAGTCAACATTTATTGCCAACAAGAATAAAAATGAAGAAGGAACCTTTCCCCCATTGAGGAAATGAAAAGGAAGTAAGAAAATAATGAATAGAGAAAATTGGTCTTCCAAAACCTAGTCTTTGGAATGGGAAGAAATTGAGTAAAAATGCACAAGGCTGCTATCATTTGAAATGACACCATCTTAGAAAACAGTTCAAATCAATAGCCATCTATATAATTGCTCATAATTTGCCTAAACATACTCATGGTTGATCAAACCGCCATTCCCGAACCCTTTTGAAGTGGTCCCAGTGGTAATATCAGACAGCTTTATTCTCTCTCTCTCTCCTGCTCTTCATACACATATATGTATATATGTGTTGTTTTTTATGTTCTTACTAAGGGAACTTGCTTTAATCAAGTATACACCTTGTTGGTATTGAGCACCTCAGCAATGTCTGAGACATAGTTCCTTCAGATTGTGTTTTTCTTGTTAACCTTTGATAATGCTACTTAAAATAATTATCCAACCCCATTGATTTGTGATTGGAAATAAAAATCATAAGTTGTACATTTAGCGTTGTACATTTAGCATTGTCCATGATCTGGCCCGAAAATATTGAATAAACTATGGTATGTCACTTGTAGCCCAATTTTTGAGCAACTCACATGGTTGAATTACATTAAATAAGAGATGGATAATGTAGGAAGTATAGCTTTAAGGTAGCTATGGAAGTTTATGAGATAAAGTTATGGAAATTCACGAGTAAGAATGGCTTGCTATATTGTTTAACTTTGTACCGAGAAATAACAAGTTGACCTATATGAATGGTGCATCAACTTTGATTTATCAGTATTCCTTTTTTTCAATTTTTTGTGTGGTTCTTTTATTGTAGAAAACATGTTTCCTCTAAAGGTTTTATGCAAGTATTATCCTGAAATGGAAAAAAGAAGTCCTTCAATTGGGCGTCAAGGGAAGGCCTTGCGTCGACAGCAACAAAGGAGGATTCTGCATTCTGCACTGGATCATGGAGAAAATAAACAATCAATAGAGCCAGAAAGCATTTCTAGTATGGAAGAATTCTGCTTCACTGCACAGCCGGTGGAAGCTACAACAGGTAAAGAAATGTGTTAGTAGGGAAAACAACTTAACGTTTTCTTTATAGAGGACAAAGGCAGAAGGCTTTTTTGTCCTCTAAACTTTATGTGTCCCCTGCCATTCTATTAAGTTGCATGAAGCCTTTGAACTATATTTTCTGTATAACATTAAGGACTTTCTTGATAGCTCAACGACTGCGTGCTTTAAATGCACTGTTAAGCAAGCTTGAGACGAATATTAGGGGGCTGGATAGGATTTGGCAAAATGCAAGTTTGGTTCCTTAACTTTGCATGTTTTGTCTATAAAGCTCCTCTGTTCTATACTTCTATTTGAGTTGCAATAAGCCCTTGGAATATTATTTTCGTAACATCGAGAACTTATTTGATATTTTTTTTTTATTCCAGAAATCACTAATAGCATTAAGTTTAATATGAATGAATATTGCCAGAGTGGAAAATAATTATTTACTGTAAATGGAATAAACTGAGATAACAAAAGAAAAAGAAAATTCAGGAGGCTGAAAAGGATAGAGCTTAGGGTTTGAAAGGGATAGAGACGAAGAGACAAGCCTAAAGATTCCATTGTCAGTATTTCTTTCTTTGGTACAGTCGGAGTTTGCCATGGCATCTGCTAGTTTGTAGGCAATTTCTATTTCCCAGGTAAATTTTAAATTCACATTAATCACTCAAGTTTCCTTCTTTAATTATTTAAATGATTCTCTCTTATTTGCTATTTTGAAATTTCTTGGGCCCACCTGACTTGCACATCACCCTTAACTAACAGTGCATCTTGAACTTGGTTCAAGGAATTGTCAAAAAAGTAATCAATGAACAAAAAAATATTACTCCAAGGGCTTAATGCAACCCAAATAAAATAGTAGTGCTTTGATAGATCAAACACATAAAGTGTAGGGAGCTGATGGCTGAAGAATATGTTTTGCCACGTGGCAATATTTCTGAATTTACTCATATTATTTTTAATGCCATTATTGATTTCTGGAATAAAATAAAAATTCCATCAAAGGAGTCCTCAATAGACATGGAAATAGTAGTTCAAGGGCTTAATACTACCAGATAGAATGGCAGGGATCCAATAGACAAATACTTAAAGTTTAGGGTTCAAAAATTGCATTTTGCTTCATGACAAACAAAGAACTCTTCATTATATATATATATATATATATATTGAACATTCTATAGGTCACCACAATAGATTATTATTCCTTTATTTTCTGTGAGAAACGTTTCCATACTTCTATACCCTTTATTGTGGTCAAGAAAAGGATTTAGCCTATCTAGATCCTATACTGAGTTATATTATATCCTTAAATATTTAACACTTGCTATAGTAACACCTTTATCCTCCAACCCATCATGTTTGATATAGAAAAGTTAATTGAAGCCCTAAATAAATTTTCTATTAGTATGTGATTAATGTGTAGGTCAAATAAACCTTGTTGATCAGCCTCCTTGGCTTATAACATTTATAATTGTTAATGTTGGATTGCCTTTGTAAAAGTAGAGAGGAAAAACCTGTTTTTTCTTATGTCATTCCCTCTACTAAATTTCTGAAACAGTAACTATGCTTTTGTGAACTTAAAAGGGTAAGGTGGAAGGGCTCAAATATCAAATTTTGGTTTATTAAAAATTCAGTTGAACTTTTCCTGAAAACTCAAAACGAAACTTCTTGGTGCTTTTTCCAGTAAAATATGATTGTAAGGGTTTATGGAAATGCTATTAGTAGCTGCGATGTTCAAGCTAGAACCGTTCAACCTGACTCCTAATCTGATTTAAGCAAACTATAATATGTGTTTTCATCAGCTCACTTGAATTGAAAATATGAACGCAAGGGTTTCTGTTTGTTTTCTAATTTGAATTGAAAATATTCAATCTAAAGTGCTTGATTTTTTTCTGGTGAGGATATTAATCAGCCAATTGAGCTTACTGAACTTTTGTACAACCCTGGTCTAAGCGATACACTTTAAAGTGGTAAAGCTATTGGTGTGTTTGTACTTGAAGTATGTCCAACTTATGATTTTTATAGGAAGAATATCCGTCTCTAGGCATTTTAACTGCTTCAAAAGCTGATAACTTACTTTTAAAATTTGATTGGTAGATGAAAATTCAGCCTTGAAGTTGGGTAGAGCTGCCTTTTCTTGCAATGGTCCAATGAGAAGTGAAGCAAATGGACGTTTTGACAAGTATTTGTTATTTGAAAAATTTAGTCAATCTGGACTTTCTCGCCTTGATCTTGAACCCTTGCAGGAGAAAGATCTCCATGAAATATGGAAAGAAGTCGAACCATTTGCTGTATGTAACTCTTACCTTCCTCGTGTTTTCAATTAATGCAAATAAAAATTTTGACAATTTTGCTTTTGCTACTTCAGTGACAAAGGAAGAAATATATTATTTGAAAACTTGTTACAATGACTCATTCATTTTACTAAGCATGTCTAAATGCTTTGTTGATAAAAATTTGTATGCATTTCTTATTGCTGTATTATGTGCCGTGTTGATCATCATCGTAATAATTATCTGTGAGATATTCTTTGTTTCTTTTTTTAGCATGAAACGCTGAAAAATGCAAAGCAAGGTTTTCTGAGAAAGTTATTCTTCAAGACAAGTAGCTTTAGATTTATGTATTTAGTTTACCAGAATTATTTTGTTGAAAGATTACATCTAGTATGCGATTTCATACAGCTTGATTTTTCTACAAACATGCATATGCTTGTGTATATTGGGTATGATTACGTTTGACTGATCTGTATTACCAATACAAACAGGAGCTTATAGGATCATTCTGGGCTGTTCGAGCTACTTTTGGGCCCTTGCTTGAGACTCTGCTTCTGCTTGATAGATTATTGTTCCTTCAGGAGCAAGGTTCTTCAGTAGAAGCAATTATGTTACCCATCTTTGATCCTGTAGTATCACCAAGGAACGTCGCCATAATTGCTCGAAGAACTTGATTCAAGTATGCCCACAATGCTCTGTAAACTGTGATCATAATCCGTCCTTCGATCCTCGGTTGCATTTTCACTACTACGTGGATATGATCCGGAGCTTAGGATGACACTGATGGATGACGACGGCTATATGCACTTTATTTTGGTGAATTTATTGGCAGATCGGAAGCCATTATTCAGTCACATATGTTGAGTAATTGTTTGGTATTTAGATATGACAAAGGTATTAATATACACTAAACTGCTCTCTGCTCCAAGATTACAAGAAATTGAGGAACAAAGCTTTATAAATGGCAAATCAGAAGCCATTCAAGGTTTTAAATTATTTAGCCAAAATAACAAAGATAAGAACAATTAATTGAAACAAACCTGAGTTACATATGAGCACCATGTCCGATGTGAGGGATAGTCCCTCGAGCTTAAGTTTTGAAATATAGACTTGAAGAAGAACATTAATCTTTGCACTAGGCCCTTCCAGGCTTTCCTTGGTTGGAATTGGAACACTGCAAATCAGTTTTCTGTCGCACTTTATCAAATTATTTTCGTCCAAGATAGTTGTATCAGAATGAATCTGCAAAGAACAGTGGAACTAGAATAGATTCTTATAATAGTTAGCCTGAAAAAGAAGTTCAAAAGAGTGAAGTAAGGCACTGAACAGTTTAAAGAAAGAAGCACTATCAACAATACTGCTCTTACAATACAAGGGTCAAACAAAAGCAACATTGATTTGAGAAGAAGACCCGACAGTTGCAAGAATAAAAAACTTGGTGATAACAACTCAACAACTCACTGCTCAAATATTTAACGGGTGTTTGGAATTGTTGTTGATGGTTCTAAAAGCAGGTTTTAAATTTTTTTTATTTAATTGGCTGATTTTTTGTAATTTATTTTAAATTGTTTTTTTCAAAACTACTTTTGGAAAAAATATTTATTTATTTGTTTCCACCAAGAGTAGTTTTCAAAATTAAAAAAAAAATTAAAAATACAAATTTTTTTAAAAAAAGCTTTTTCAAAGCGCAATGTCAAAACAGGTCATTAGTAAAAAATAAGCAAATTTAAGATAGCATCATTAGATCTATATGCATGCATATACTTGAACCCAGCACTTTTCCCTTGTTCGTACAACCCACAAGCAAGGGTTTTCCTATTGGTGCAATGTATTAAGAAAAATGTCATCTTACCATTTCTCTGTGAAAAAAAAAAGAAATGATTCTGTCTATTTCTTTCCCCAGCAGGAAGAAATGCTGTATAAAGGTTGAAGCAGATACATATAAGGGGCATGACAAACTCTGCGATTATCAAACCAACAGTTGCACTCCACACCACTTAAATGTTTCCTGTCACGACGGTCATGTTCTGATGATTAGATCATTAGCATTGCACTTGTTGGTGTCACACAGGATGAATGCTGATCAGAGAGAGAGAGAGAGATAATAGTGTATATTGGTGCAAGCAAGAGGTACAAGACAAGATTATGATGCCCACGCGAGAAAGTATAGCGAGTGTAAGCAAATTAAAGAGTATCTGAATGCAAAAGCTTCTGCATTGCTTTGCCAGATAGAAACAAAAATATGATATTAGCATAGAAAGAAGAGAATCTGAGAAATTAGAGAATATATTGCTCAAATGAAGACAATTAAATTAATGGCACAAGTGAACCTAGCTCATGAATGGTAACATGCACTAATAGAATATTCAGATCATTCAGGGCAAGCCAATGGGTGTCAGCCTTTCATAATAAATTTTACAATACAGTATAGCACATTATACAAGCATATATACAATGACAGCATACGGAATTAATATCTGAAACTGACAATCAAAGTTGCAGCCTGATCGTATTTTGTTGTGCTGCTGTCACATACATTGCTATTGAAAACTACCATATGGCACTCCATTTAAAGCCCAATCCAGAATATTTGCTTCAGTAGGGAGGGATGTATATATACTTAATTATCAAATATACTAAGACCAAGAATATTTTTACTTTGCTAGATATAGACAAACATTCAACTATGATATAGAACTATTTCAGTGCCCTCAACTACAAACTTGAACTTTTGGGTTGAGTGGTTTCTTGAAAATATACTGTATTATGTTGTTTTTATTTTTTGACGATGCCGTGGTAAAAAAATAAAAATCCGTCATTCACTAAAATTCACATTGCACCAGTAAGCAAGTTAATCAAGAAAACAAATACTCCCTCTAAATTTCACCATTGACGATAATTCGGTTTCCACTCATGCTTTAGAAGGCCCTAGATTCCACCCATAAATTCAGCAACCAATTAAAAAAATAATTGTAAAAAAGAAGTCAAACTTACTTGCAAGGAATAGAGGTCTATTTCTTATGGCGGCGAAAAATATATTTAGATTGAAAAGAGTTCTACATTTCGGTCAAAATTATAGATTTTAAAAATTTTTAATTTTATGGAAACATATAATTAAATATTGCATGACATGAAAATACATTTTTCATATCTTTTCATGTTAATTTTGAGCATTTATCTATAACTTTTAGCAAAACATATTTTGTAACTTTTATGAATAATATACATTTTGCCAAAATCATCCAATAATTTAAAGAACAAATTGGAAAAATAAAAGGTTTATACAAACCTTATAGAACCTAGTTCACCAAGTACGCGAACCAAGCAAAAAGACTAAAAATTTTAGTTGCGTTGATGAAACTTCTTTTTGCTAGTCCCAGATGTATAATCACAAATATCTTATTTTTGCAAATTTATAAGCTACTAACACTTTAGGAGCTTTTTCTCAATATTTTCTTTCAATACTCATACCATATAAGAGAAAAAAAAAATTTTAGAACAAAAACAATTTTACTCAGAGAAAAAACTTGAAAAAACAAAAGAAGAAGAATTAAGAGGAAGAAGAAAAGATAATTAATTGAAGATTAAAGAAGGGGGGGAGACAGAAAAATGGCCAAAGGGCCAAAAGAAAAATTTTCAACCTCATTCAATAAGGTTTGTAGATGGGAGAAGAAAAAAATTTTGACTTTTCTTTTTTTTTTCATTTATAATATAATAATGGTGTAACAATTGCATAACTTAATTTCTAGCTACCACTATTAATTATAGAATCAATTTTCTCTTCTATAAATATGTGGTAATTATTTTAATATATCATTTTGGTTAATTTAATTAACAATTTAATTAAATTACAATAATTTTAATTAATACTTTAATTAAAATTATAAATAAGAGAAATAGTTAAAATTAATCAACATTAATTTTAACTCAAAAATATAAGTGATCATTTCTAATTTAATTCTCAATTAAATTACTTCCAACATCTTTATTATGAACTAGACCAATAATTTATTTTGGTGTGACTTATAAGGTCAATAATTTTATCGGAATGGAACACAATTTTCGAATTCCTCGTATACCCGGAAATATTAAATATCCTTCCGGAATTCTCCTTTTAATTACTAATAAAATTTTAAATATTATTTTGACCTCTAAATCATAATATTAAGTCCTCTTGTTATGATTTCGATATTGATTATGGTCAGCATGTCAAGGCCTATTAGTCAATCTACTAATGATTGATAATTTGCGTTCTAATTAAAATAAGATTTATCATTATTAATCTAATTAATAATTCAATCTTACATTGAATAAGTTATATTTCTCTTAACTATGAATTTATTTTATCAAAACCAAAATATCAATTTCATTAGGATATTGCCCTAGTGTTACAGGGTAATGAGTCCTACTATTGGTAATATCATATTTTACTACATGACTAACTGTGGTAACTACGAGCAGGATTAATAAGCACATATAGCTCAGTACAAGATAAGAGCACATCTACAGCTACCCATAAAATGACAATTTTGATAGTTCAAGTCAAAGGACTTCGAGTTATATAAGACTCATATATTATGACCAAGATAATAACTATTGATATCTAACACTATCTGTACAGTTATTATTTGGCGTCACTATTTTGGTACTCTTAACTTTTTTAAGAACACACTGATTTATTTAGATATCATTATATTATGGAGAATGAGATTCCTCCTCAAAATAAACCATGTGATAATCTAGAGATTCAATGAATATCCAATTCATTATCCTATACCGGTTATGAATATTTTTAAAATTATCTTTTACCAGAGATATTTATCTCATTATTATCAACAACTTGATGATAAATTCTCTATAGATAATCAAAGGGCTATATATTTCATAATATATTTAACTATTACATTCATATTATAATTAACAACTTGAATATTTATTTATTATAAATGTAAAATATGTCTATTGTGGTATAATAATTAATATATAAAAAGTAGTGAATGCATAATTAATATATAAAAAGCAATGTACATACACAGTTAACTGATAACAATTTCTCCCAAATCAGACTCTGCAGTCATTTCCTCCTTGCGTGGGGCTGAAATTACAAATATACAAATTGATTGTAAGAAAGAACTACTGAAGCTAGAAGACCCGAAGGAATCATCAGTAAACATCAGGGCAGAGTTCTTCCTTCGCCTTTCTTAATCAAAACAGAGAAACCGGAGCGATTCCGCATTCCAGGAGCTATTCCCGTGGAGGGACAAAGACTACTCGCTTCGCCTCTTTAATGGAAGGAAACGGCGCCGAGAACTAGAACTCCGAGATCAATTCTGTGCCTTGTGGAGTTTTTTTTCTACTTTCTTGGTGCTAGAAGAAGTGCAGCCAGTGAAGACAGCATGTGATTTTTATGGCGGAAAAGAAGTTTGGGGAGAGGAAGAGAAATAGTGAAAAAATATGGCCTGCGTATTCTTTTTGGCGCTAATTAAAAGTTACCGTTACATAGAGTCAAATATGACCGTTAGTCGCGCGCCTTTTTAAAAAAAAGGCGGTTAGTATATTAATTGGGATTTAGCTTGTGACGTAACACACAAGCAAACTGCAAAAATACGTCAGAGACTATAATCTACAATCAGTATTCGGTGAGAATTTGGTTTAGCATCTGAGCGAAAGAAAGAAAGAAGAAAATGGCAGACCGCAATTATCCTTATCCGTGTGGGTTTCGTTTTAGACCTACAGATGAGGAACTCTTTTATTATCTTGAAAGAAAGCTGAACGGAGAGCGATTGCCTCCTTACACAGTTACAGATTGCGATCTCTACGGTGACAAGAATCCATGGGATCTTTTCAACCAGAATTCGACTGACTATTTTTATGTATTTACTAAGTTGAAGAAGAAGAAAGACGGTAACGCTAGAATTACGAGGACTGCGGGTTCTGGAAATTGGATGAATCAAAGTAAGAAGGTACTGAGGAACACTGATAAGGGTTCAAGGGTAAAAAAGGATTTTGTATTTGAGGTCAGTAAGAAACGGGGAAGTGTTTCGCCAAACGGTCATGGACGATGGTTAATGCAGGAGTTTTCACTAAGCGATGAAGGGGTGAATAGCTATGTCCTCTGCAAAATCTGCAACAAATGTGCGAAAGACCAAGACAAGAGAGAGGAGAATGGAAATTCTAAGGCTTTAATCCTCATCCCACATCTGGAAAACCCTAAAAAACGTTCAGTAGCAAGTGATGACGCAGAAGATCAAAACCTAAAGAGGATAAGAATTACCTGCAACAGCAACACAGAAATTGGCAGTGGAGAGAACCTTGAAGACTCCCGTGTTGTGCTATTTCCTGCTGAAAATGGAGTTTCAGGTTCACCTGAAGAACCAAGTTCTACTATTCTTGGCTTTCTAGCTCCATCAAATATCATGCCAACCCCTCTCTTTCCTGACTCAAACCTGAATTCACAACAAGCTTTAGAACCTGATATTACAGCTTCATTCGAAAAAGCAAATTTCAGCATCTGGGATTCATCAGATATTATACGAGGCCTTCCTCAAGATTTATGCATAACATCACTATTTTCAGATATTGATTTTGAAATTGGAGCAGCCCTTGAAGATGAAGTCAACACGTTATGCGCAAATTTGCTGGCTCCGATGAATGATAACAACTCAAATTCATCTATCCAGCATCTTTCTCTTCCAGCACAAGAAATTGATTCAGAACCTGATATCGCAGATTCACTGGAAACAGCAAATTTTGACATCTGGGCTCCATCAGATATCATGCCAGACCTTTCTCAAGATATAGACATAACATCACTATTTTCCGATATTGATTTTGAAATTGGAGCAGCCCTTGAAGATGAAGTCAACTCGTTATGCGCAAATTTGCTGGCTCCGATGAATGATAACAACTCAAATTCATCTATCCAGCATCTTTTTCTTCCAGCACAAGAAATTGATTCAGAACCTGATATTGCAGATTCACTGGAAACAGCAAATTTTGACGTCTGGGCTCCATCAGATATCATACCAGACCTTTCTCAAGATATAGACATAACATCACTATTTTCAGATATTGATTCTGAAATCAAAGCAGCCCCTGAAGATGAAGTCAACGCATTATGTGCGGATTTGCTTGTTCCTGTAAAAGATAACAACTCAAATTCTTCTATGCTGCATCTTTCTCAACCATCACAAGAAATTGATTCTACTATCTCAGCACCAGCAATAATGATACCTACGCCTTGCTTCTCTCCTTCGAATCTGATCACAGAAGAAGTTTATGGTTCAGTTCCATCAAATATGACACAAGAGCAACATCCATATGCATCCTTAGAACCATTACTGTTCTCAGATGTCAATTTCTGAAATAAAAGCAGTTCTGGCTTACATATTCTGTAATTATTTTGACAATTAGAGAATATAATGACCGAAATTCATCCATGCTATTGCTTTAAATGAACCCAAAAAATGGTTTTACGTAGTTTCATAAAGTTTCTTTCATGCTATATATATATATATATTTTTTTTTTTTTTTTTTGCTGGTTAAGCAGAATTATGTAAACATGACACCTTAGATATGTATAGTTTGTTTCTGGGTTTATTTTTCCCCCCTTCATTTGTAGGAATATTCAAGTTTCTTTTTCATTCTTAGGATATCAAGAAACTCATTAAATATCTAGTCTAAATAATTGCTGCCTATAAATGACTCAATTGAAGTGATTAGTTATTTGTGCCTAAGAGAGACTTCATTATCTGTCAATAATTGCTTCCCAGACATGAACAAGAGGATATCTACTATGTAATTTTAGAAAAATTTTAAAGAACAGCTAACCACTAACGAACTCTAATCAAAAGAATATACCAACAGCATAGGTTCATACTTCAGTCTCATTTAGGCTTCAATCTTTAACTAGAGCAACCAAATTAGTTTCCATATAAAGGTATTAACAAAGTTTTCGTGTAGATATATAAAAAGCGTTAGAAGAAACTAACATATTTCTTTTTCCAAAAAGAAAAAGGGCAGATACATTGATTTAAAGGGAAGTAATAATTCTTTTATATGTTCTGTCTTCCGAGTTTCAATATCACATATGCTATAATCACTTTTTTTTTCACATAAATAAATATCCGCTGATAGAAAATAAAATATAGAATTGTGAAGCACTGTATCTTAAAGGCTTCTCGGTCCATAGGAGAGAGAGAAACAAAGTAAAAATTCATTTTGATAAAAAAAAAATAACATTAAAACTATGTCTCACAAATTAAAGCACAGAAGAAGAAGAAGAGTGGTGGGAGAAAAAAAATGTATAATCTACACAGCTCCCATCAAATGCTAATTTTTTACTGACGCCGTAGCATATCTTTTGCTTTAATTAGTAATATAAAAAATGTGAGTAAATATATGGACTCTTCAGAAAGATCAGAATTATGGGATGAAATGTCTTGTTCTATGAAGAGGTGTCTAATTCTTTCTAAAACCAGTCAAACAAATCTTGTCTAGCCATTCAAACATCCAAAACAGTGCACAACAGGGCTTCCAATATCAGCAGCGAAGCATTTAAGGCAGCTTAAAATTAAAATTCAGGTACTTAGTCCAACCCTCAGTTGGCACGCATTGCCCATTTTTCTGACATGCATATCTTACGATGGCTTCCTTTTCATTATATTTATGGCATGTCCACATTAATTCATCTAAGGGGAAAGTACTAATCCCATTGATGATGCCATAACCAGGCGCCCGGTTATGGCTCACCTGTGGGGCAACCAGGCTCGGTTGATTACCTTCTCTTATATTAAAAAATCACTTCACCTTAACCATGTGAAAACACAACTCAGCAGCATAATGTAGCATATCTCATATGCTTTCATCAGAAAGACCTAAATCACAGAAAAGACATGCATTAGAAGGCCTGATTTCGCTACAATGCTGTTGGTTAAGGCTAATCAAGCACACAACAGAATAAGAAGCTTAAGCTAAGTGAACAGGGAAAACTTTCATTGTTATTTGTCCCCTCGTCCCTCAATAGTCTCTTGTCGCCATCTCCACTCCCAATCTAACAAAACCAAGGAAAATGGTCAATATAAACCCCCATAGAGAGGCAGTAAACAAACCCAAAACTGAATTGGAAAATAAAAGATAAAATAAAAAATCATTAGAATACGGGCCCAAATTGCATTATTTTACCCACTGGAATAATCTCTCCCAAATATTTCATTAATTTCTAAGTCCTTAGTACAAAAATCGCCAATTTTATCACAAATGATTATAAGGAAATTATTCATACCTAAGCTTATTCTGAAACCAATCAAAGTTCACAAGTCACAGCCAAACAGTACCTAACAATTATTTAGAAGTAAATAACCCGAAGATCACCTTATTTTCCTGAGCAACGAATCTAAGCAAAAATCATTGACAAAGAATCAATATCTCAATCAACAGAAAGTAAAGGTGCTCCAATTTCAAAATCCGAAAAAGTACATGAGATTGAGGAGGAAAAACAAAATGTGAAAACGAAGATAACTCTTCACCGAGTAACTTGAGGACAGTATTCATTAAAAATAGAGGGAGAGAGAGAGAGAGAGAAATAATACTCCACACATTTTAGTTCCTTGGGCAGGAAGTAGCTCATCATCGAGACCCTGCATATAGAACCAATTCAAAGATCAGTTAAAACCAAAATGAGAGAGTGAGAGAGAAAACAAAATCCAAAATTTCCAAACACAATTATATAAGGAATTTCAAACTCGAATTTGGAAAGATGAAAGGAATTCGTTAAGCTACGTTGTGACTTAAATCAAATGATAACCGCAGCAATCAAAACATTGTAGGAGCTGAAATCTGAATGCTTATAGGCAGCATTTACTACTACTAATCAGACCATTACTTAATAACAATTTAGAATGAAGATTACAAGTTTCTAATGTTTGATTCGCAAGTTCTTCTGACTTTTTCCCAGCAGCCAAACAGAACCCCATTTCCCGCCTATTAAGATACAGATTTATATGAATGATATTAGAAACTTTGAGCTCAAAAACCCCTTTCCCTACCCAATTTAAATTCTCTATTTAATTTTTTTTTTATTTTTCTCTAATTACTTGGCTAAATTTGTCTAAATAAAAATACTTAGCCTTTCTTTGACAAGGCATCAGCATAAGAAATTTTTAGCAGAATCTCATATTAACTATAGATTAATCAATTATATACAGACATATATTTTATTATTTTATTTTTATTGATTGATGTGAAAATAAAAATAAAATAATTAAATGTATGTTTATAATATTTTTTTATCAATTTTTTGTTTAATCAGTAAACAACTTAATTTTTTGATTTATTTTGATATAGTCTAGATGTGTAACCCGTAATAAATAAGTATTTAAATTTTTTATTAGTAATTGAAAATTGCTTTAACTTTATTTGTAACAAAAATTTTGTTCGTCTAGATAAATCAGTATTTAAACTTTTATTAATAACAGAAAACTTATTTAATTTTTATTTTGTAATAAAAAACTCCATTCATTTAAATTTGTTTAAATAAATTCATTCTATTATGTTATCTTTAGACTAATCCAATTATATATTACTATGGATTCTTATATTAACAGAGAAATTTTTATAGGTAAATCTGATCTACTAGACCAATTCAATTACACACATGACATGTATTTAATTATTTTATTCTTATTAGTTAACGTGAAAATAATATGCTTACATATCATTATATTATTAGATTGACATATAAATGACATGATAAATTTGGTCTATTTAAAAATTTATTTATGTTAACATTAACAAATGTGAATAAAACTATTAAATATGTGTCATTATGTGATTGAATTAATTTACAGATAATTAATTTACAGATAACATGACAAATTTAATCTATCTAAAAAAAATTTATTTGACATCTAACATGCAATATCTACTGTAAAAAAAAGTTCGTATGCAAAAGATTAGGCTATCTCCAAAAATGGTGCAGTTATAGTAAATTATCTCTAACTTATAATACTATTTTTTTTACACAAATATAAATATTTTATAATATTCCTCTATTTTATAACACAAATTTGAGGGAAAAAAGGAGAATGGTTCGTCAACAGTAAAATGATGTATTACAGTTCAATATAAAAATGACATTTTACTGTAGAAAAATTTTTAGGTACACTGAATTTACAATATCATTCATAAACTAATTCAATTACATGATGATATATATTTAATTATTTTATTATTATTAGTAGATGTAAATACAATATATATATATCATCAAGTGATTAGATTAGTGTATGGATAACATAATAAATTCAGTCTATTTAAGTACTTCTCTTTACTGTAATTAACATAAAAAAAATGATATTAAGAATGACGTAGAATGAAGAGATATAAAAAATAATTTTTTTGTGGTCTTGTGGAAATTCCATGTCATTTTAGCGTGAATTGAAAATGTCATAAGTGGTATGTATGTTCTAATATATTCAATTCTTTTTATGTATAAAATAATATATCACAATTATAACAAATAAAATATTCAAGTTGTTGATCAAATTATAAATGTATACAACACATTGATTATCCACAGATAATTATTAAATTATTGATAATAATGAGATAAATATATTTGGTAAAAAATAATATTAAAAATATTCATAATTGGAAAAGTACAGTAAATTGGACATTTATTGAATCTTTAGGTTATCATATGGTTTATTTTGAAGAGAAATCTTATTTTCCATGATAAAATGATATATAGATAAATCATTGGGTTATTAAAGTAAATGTGGGTGACTGTGCATATGCTCTTTCCTTGTACTATATAATTTTTTGCTTGGTAATCCGGCTCATAGTTACCACAATTAATCATATAGTGAAACATGAGATTACCAATAGTAGGACTCATTACCTTACAGCATTAGAGCAAAATTCTAATGAAGTTGATATTTTGATTCTGATAAAATAAATTTATAACTAAGAGAAATATAACTTATTCGATATAAAATTGATATTATTAGTTAAACTAATAATGATAAGTCTTATTTTAATCAAAATACAAATTATCACTCATTAGTATATTGACCAATATAGCTTGACACGTTGTGACCCTAATTAATATCGGGATCATAACGAAAGAACTTAATATTATGATATATATGTCAAACTAATATTCGATATTTTATCGGTAATTAAAAAAAGAATTCCATAATGATACTAAATATGTTCGGGTATACTAGAAATTCGGAAATAGTATCTAATATAATATTAATGAGTTAGTATTATATTTTCATTCCGATAAAATTATTGATTTTATAAGTCACAGCCAAATTAAATTATTTGACTAGTCAACATTTATGATGTGGGAATTAATTTAATTGAAAATTAAATTAGAAGTGATTACTTATATTATTTGAGTTAAAATTAATATTAATTAAAGTATTAATTAAAATTATCATAATTTAATTAAGTTATTAATTAAATTAACCACAATAGTATGTTATAGTAATTACCATAATTAATGTGATATTGCTTCTTTCGCCATCTTTTTTTATTTATTTGACACATTACATTAAGTCATTAATATAAATATGTCACATTGCCTTACTTATATCACTTTGCATAAACCATTTAGCCACCTTTGACAATTAATGCTTTTACTCTTATTTATCTTTAAAAGATAGATAAAGATAAAAAAACAAAGAAAAAATAGCGAAGATGGAACAAAAAAACGTAGGAAAAAGAAAGAAGAAAGCAAAAGAAAGAAAAAATCATTTTATTATTAAGAAGAAAAAATAGAGAGAGAGTATAAAAAGAAAAATTTTAGTGATCATATATCCTGAACTAATAAAGAAATGTCATAAAATACAATTAAAATTTTTGATCTTTTTTCTTAGTTTGTATTTTTAGTGAACTCGTTCCTAAAAGTTTTATCTTAACTTTTTATTTTTCTATTTTATTTTAAAAATTATTATATAATTTTGAAAAATAGATGTTATCTATAAAAATTATAAAATATAATTTATAAAAATTAACATACGAAATATATTTATATGTTCGGTAAAATTGCTTCTAATAGAAAATGGCCTCAAATACTTGGCATATGCAATAGAACTTTTATGGGTCACTTGCTTGTTCATTATAAGATGTCGAACGATAGACTTATAGATGGAAATTGTGCCAAAAAGAAATTGAGAGATGCACGTCCGACATCATATTTTCTACTATGATTTTTGGATATTTTTTAAAATATCCTTTTTTTCAATTGAATTATTCCCGATTTCCTGTGTTAACCCTTAAACTCGAAATCCGATAAAAACACAGCCATCCGAAATGATAAAGGTATAATTTTATTTATAGTATTTTAAATTTTATTTTTATAAAAATATAAAATTTTTTATTAAATTATATTTTTATTTTACTAAAATTATTTAGAATTAATTTTTAATAATTTAATCTCCAACCTTCCGTTATCTCTATCAAAAAAAAAAAAAAAAATTGATGAGAACTAATTTTAATTAAGTTCATTTTTTTTTAGTTCAGTTTTTTCCTTTTAACCCTGTATGAAATTAACCAAGTGCTGGAGGAAAAAAGCGTATGTTGATTGTACAAGGAATCGAAGTTGAAGCGAAGGCGACTCAGCACTGTATGCTGTGCCTTGTCTTCAATATCAGTACACTTTTTGAAAACCCCTCTTCTTCTTCTTCTTCTTCTTCGTCTTACTGTATAGAAAAACTTCAATGCATTCAATAGTATTCCCCGTAAAAGTAAATTCCAAAATACACCCAGTTCTACTATCTCCATTTCCCTCTCTTTTCAATTCCCAATCTTCTGGGCTTCATTTAAACTTCAAGGCCTCGCATGTACCAAGTGCTAGAAAAAAAATCTCATAAAATTCGCTGTGAGTTCCAAGCTAAACTTAATAATGCTTCTCTCTCCCCTGACTTAGACTCTCGATTCCTCGACCGGGTATTTACCAATTTCTGTTTATGCTTTATAATCTTGAATGGTCATTCCATTCTTGCGCTTTTGTAGCTGCATATGCAATTATACTTGGGCCACTGAACTGTTTAAGTTTACTTGTATATTATTTATCCTTTGTTGGATTAATTATGTCAAGATGGGATTCAACTTTCATGAATCATAATCAACCGAGCTAAAAACTGAGTTGAAATTCTTATATATGTATCTATAAATTTTTTTTTTTTTTTTTGCCAGCAAAGAGCATCGGAAGCAGCAATGAATGACATAAATAATTCATTTGGTAAAGGAAGTGTTACAAGATTGGGCAGTGCTGGTGGAGCGCTTGTGTAAGTATTCTTCTTCTTGTACTGTGATTTTCTTTCTGTTCTTTCTCTTTTTTGGTCAGTCCTTGTGCTGTAACTGCTGTTGTTGCACCTTGATGAGTGGTGTGTGGACTTTGCAGCATCATTGACTTCCTGCTGCATATTCTTCCAGTTAGACCTTAAATTTTATTGTATTTCTTGCAGTGAGACTTTCCCCAGTGGCTGTTTGACACTAGATTTTGCTTTAGGCGGTGGCCTTCCTAAAGGGCGAATGTTGAGGTATCAAATCTTTGTGTGCAGCCTGCTTGTGATGTATTTGTTCTGTTTTACTTCCAAGAGATTTCATTTGCATATGAAGACTTATGACACATAGTAAAAGTTCTGTGACTTATTCAATTATTTGATGATTGATATATTGTCTTGTGCAGCGATTAAACTCAGTGATAAGTGAGAAAAATTATGGATAATATGCTTTGGCAAGACTTCAAGAGGGGCCTGACTAAGTTTTTTGTTGAATTATCATATGCCGTCCAATAAAACTAAAATAAAAAGAAAAATGCCATGTGATTTTGCCCTTTGACACTTGACTAGTGTTTTTCCCCCTGTCAATTCAATGCGATGTGCTTTCTCCATAAGACAGTCCAGTAAGTTTGTTAATGATGATGGTGTTTGGCATGAATTAAAAAATTGATTTTTCCCTGTCTATTGTATCATATGTGACAAAATTGGTATAAGAGTAGATCATATTTTGAGAATGTTTTGAGGTGTTCTGTAATTGTTAGGTTGTAGCATCAAATCTATGTAATTTTTATATCATGGAATTTTGAATGTTGATAGCAATTTGCTTTCTCTCTGCATTCCGACATTTAATTGACCAAATAAAGATGAATTTTTCATATTGAAAGAATGTTTTCATTGTAATTTTTTGCCTGCCATTTTCAATTTCCATTGCAAACATTCATCTTTGTTTCCAGATATTTGGGCCAGAAAGTAGTGGGAAGACTACCCTTGCACTCCATGCAATTGCAGAAGTTCAGGTTCTTCATTTTCTGGGTTTTCTTCTTGCTTTTAGCTTCTGGTGTATTAGTAGATAACTTTTATTGAGGGTTATATCTGTTAAGGACCATGATTCAATGATTCTATGTTTAATTTTCAGAAACTTGGTGGAAATGCTATGCTTGTGGATGCAGAGCATGCTTTTGACCCAGCATATTCGAAAGCACTGGGGGTGGATGTAGAAAATTTGATTGTATGCCAACCTGATAATGGCGAAATGGCACTTGAAAGTAATTTGATGTTCAGTTATGCTTTTATCGAAGAATGGCTGTGTGGCTGAAGAAACAATGTGTAATGCGACTTATTTTTGCTATGAATGCTCATATTTTGAGGTCTAACAGCATTGCCAAATTTCAATTGCAGATCGTTTGTGCAGATCTGGTGCTGTAGATCTTATCTGTGTTGATTCTGTGTCAGCTCTCACTCCACGAGCAGAGATTGAAGTGTGCTATGATCTTTTACTTTTTGATTTCTTTATATAATAGCTGAGTCGGTTCCCCATTTATGACTGGCAACTCATTGTTTCTTATCTTCAGGGTGAGATTGGGATGCAGCAAATGGGTTTGCAAGCAAGCCTCATGAGCCAAGCACTGCATAAAATGTCTGGAAATGCTTTGAAAGCTGGTTGCACTCTCATTTTCCTAAACCAAATACGATACAAGGTATATACAAGTGATTATAATTCCTAGGTTTAGTATCTCATAATTCACATGACTTAAAAAACTTTTTAACATTTGATTCATCTTTTTCATACTTAAGTTCTTTAAATTAATACCTGTTAATTTATTTCCAGTAACTTTATTATTGTCAATTTGTTAGATTGGTGTATATTATGGGAATCCAGAAGTGACAAGTGGATGAATTGCTTTAAGATTCTTTGCCTCAGTTCGTCTTGAAATGCGTTCTACTGGGAAGATAAAGTCTAAGCATAATGGCTACTTGATAATGACAAAGAAGCACATAACTCCATGAATTCTTCCCCCTGTTTTGATCTTTTTTAGGAGCATAAAAATTTAATATCTATTGCTCTGCTGTCTATCTCACCAAATTTTATGTTTGTGCAGTGCTTACAATATATTCTTATGTCATTATAGATTAAAGGAGATGAAGATATAGGGTTCCGAGTTCATGTTAGAGTGCAAAAGAGCAAGGTATGTAAAAATATAAAATTTGAGGCCTGCTACTTGTCAATGACTTTCATATAGATATTTATAATTTCAAAAATCTTTTAACTTTATACTTCATTATGCGTATGAATTATTATCTCAGTAAGATTTTTTGAAAAAATTATGTTACTTTTTGAGTTTTTCTTAAATGCAAGGAAACAGAAAAGACAGAATATAAGATTCAGGTCATCACACATTTACAATTCTCACATTTTCACTTGGATATGTTTTTACTTAAATATGTTTTTGCTAAATCAACTTATGCTTAGAAAAAGCAAACCTCTGCTGCAATATTTTTTACCTACAGTTTTCTTTTATCTTTTAGTTCACAACAGGATTATTCAACTTACTGAAGTACATCATAACACCTATCATTGTGTCTTTGTATCATTATTATATGTCAAAATACCGACATCTCTTTCATCTTTCACCTTTTTATTGGGATAAGACACATAAACCTCCTAGAGCTTGGACACTGATTAAACTTGAATCTTTCTGATCTCAAATATCTAACAGATAAGTCCTTGACTTTTTGACAAAGAATTAAACTTACACTTTTAGTTTTCTGTTTTTTTTTAGTAGAATGAATTTTTTAGCCTTCTCAATTTTAATTTGAATAAAACTTTACTCTTTCATCTTTCCAGTAATTACTGCTTTTTTAATTTAAGTATTAAGAGTAAAAATATAGGGACTAAAGTATGTCAAATTATAAAGGAAGGATAAAGTGTAGTGAAACACAAAATTGATGATTATTTAATTCAATTTTGAAGAAGGAAGGATTTAACTGTAAATTATGACACTTATCTAGAGGTCTTGTAACTTACTTTTGTTATGTGCTTATTTTGCTTTTGTTTTTGTTGATATTGTTCATTTATAGAACAAACAATTGTTCTAATTGGTTGGTATGGTTATTATGGTAGGTATCAAGGCCATACAAGCAAGCTGAGTTTGAAATTATATTTGGGGAGGGAGTAAGTCAACTGGTTAGTGTTGCAATTTTATGCTGGTTATTTCCTCTTATGGTGCGAGTTGTCCTATCTGTTTTAAATTTGATTCAACATTCAGGGATGCATTTTGGATTGTGCTGAAATAATGGATGTTGTAGAAAGAAGGGTTCTTGGTATAGCTATGGAGACCACAGGTTTGCAGACCTTTATTGTTGTTTTTTGGTATCATTTCACATATTAATCCCCATATTTGTATAATTTTCTAGCCATCTTATTCTGCATAGTTGATTTTTTGGGAGTAAATGTTGGGAAATTGTTACACCATTTATATGATTATAATTGTGTATCTGTCTGCAATACTCTGGGCACTTGCAAATTTAGTTTCTGTAAAGAAATAAGAATGGAGAGAAATCGATAATTTCATTGATAGTAAAAAACCTTATATATACAACTCTATGAATATAAAATAGGAAACAAATATATAAAGAATAGGAAACAATACTAACTAAGAAATAAATATCTACCTATCCCTAATTACCTAAATCATACTAATTAAGAATATTATTCAAATATCTCTCAACACTCCCCCTCAAGTTGGAGTATAGATATCGATCATGTCCAACTTGTTACAGATGTAAAAAACCAATAGCTCCAAAACTCGTATCACAAAAGGTCTCACACCACACTAATGTAGACCCAACCAGGTAGAAAATATCATACGAACCGACAAAACCTGTAACACAAAAGGTCTCACACCACACCCATGTAGATCCAACCAGGTAGGAAATGATGTCGTACAATCTGAGGAGAGTCAAACGAGACATATCGACAACAAAATGGATCACTCATGGTGACCCAACTCTGACAAAGAGATACTCACTTAGGCATAACTCTCGGATCGATTTCCAGATAGGGTTTCATTGGAACCCATGGCTCTGATACCATGTAAAGAAATAAGAATGGAGAGAAATCGATAATTTCATTGATAGTAGAAAACCTTATATATACAACTCTATGAATATAAAATAGGAAACAAATATATAAAGAATAGGAAACAATACTGACTAGGAAATAAATATCTACCTATCCCTAATTAACTAAATCATACTAATTAAGAATATTATTCAAATATCTCTCAACAGTTTCTAAGCACCTTCATGGCATGTCTTATTATCATGATATAACAAGTACTTTAATCCAGCTTTTTGAATTATTTGTGATTTTAGTCCCCAGTGTACAATTTCAAACATTTTCTGTGGTTGTAAATCTTGCTTCTACTTTTTTCTTAATTATCTTGTTGCTTTCTTTGTTTTCCAGTTATTCTTTATGATTATTTGCACTGCATGCTATAATTAGTTGATCCTTAAATTCAGTGCCTTAGAGATAAGGTCACGTGCATCTAGTCACCTTAAGAATTGTTTAATGCATTAATACACTAAACTTCATATCTAGATTACAGAAAAAGTTAGGTTAGTTCCATATTTAGTGTCAGGTGGGCTATATGGTAGACAAGTAAAAAGTTCATAATCTAGACTGCAATTTTTAGAAAATCTGGGTTTTTTTTGTGCAATTGTTTTGATCAAGTAAATAAAATGCTTAATTAAGGTCTAGGGGAGAGAACGAAAATTAATCATTTCTAGTATGTTATATAAAGACCAGAGCCATGCAGTGCTTTGAAGTTCTAATTATCAGAATCACGGAAGGGAAAACAACATTCGCAGTCTAAATAGTAAATTTGTTCTTTCAACCAAGTCATACTACTATCAAAATTACTCCCCTTGCATTACCAGAAATACTTTTTGGCTACATTTTAGTTCTAATGCGTTGAAAAATAAATTTCTTCTTCCATTTGCTTTACATTCATATTCTGTTTCAATTTGCAAAATACCTTATGACAAAAAATATGTTATGAACCAATATATATCACTCAAAACTCTCATAAAATTGTCTTCTTCTTCTTCTTTCCTCTTTTTTTCATAAGTCAAATCAAAATGTTTTCAACATTTCTTCACTCAATCATCTTTGCAATTGGATCTGAAATATAGTGTTTTTATAGTCAATTAGGAATCTTTATGGCATTGCACAAGTATATAAGTGATTTTTCTCAAAGATTACACAAGTACACATCTTTATGTTGAAGATGATCCAAAAGACAATAAAAAACTGGCACTGATAAAGACAATGTAAAAATCATTTTCATTAGGAGAAATGGAAGATTGATTAAAAATTGAAAATGCAAGAATAATTAAGGAAAGTTATTGTAAACATTTTAAATTGGCCTAATTACCCAAAAAATCACCAACTTTGATCCCTTTCACAATTATATCTCCACCTACATGTTTTAATGAAAATAACGACATTGTAATTGTTCGAATCCAGCGGGAAAAAAATGACATTTCTGCACACGTGGAAGCTGAAATTTTTTTTTTTCAAAGAAAAGCATAATCAGCACTCCTAAAAAATCTAGAGACAAAACACACCGTTTTGTAGAAGGGTATTTTGGTCACTTTAGCAAAAATTGAAACCCTATCGAAAGCTTCTTAGAAATTAGAATACAATTCCTATCCCCATGGTGTTTCAGCTAGTTCACTTTCCGGTGGCCTTTCACATATGCAGAATGTCCTTTTTTCTCACCGAATGCTATATTTGTTTGAACAATTACAACGTCTTCGTTATTTTCGTTAAAACGTGTACGTGGAGATATAATTGTGAAAGACATCAAAGTTGATGATTTTTTGGGTAATTAGGCCTTTTAAATTTATTGTTTGAGGAAAAAATAAAGGCTGAACAGACTCATCTGCTTCTTCGAGCATTGAAGAGATGAGTTAGTAGAAAACCTGAGCTTGAGCCTTGAGGCTTCTTATGCTAACTGCATATCATTGGTCTCCAGGATATTATTCTTATTACTCCTTTCCAGTTAAGCAAAGTGTCAAACTATTGTACTTGGCTCAGTTCTAGATTTTCTTGGAGGTTCAGTACTTTCACTATAAATATCATGGCTTATTATCATTTCTGGTCATTTATGTTTTGAGAAGATTGGGGCAAGGAAGAGACACAGCATTACAGTATTTGAAAGACTTTCCTCATCTTCATGAAGAAATAGAAAAGTTTGGTTGCTTAATGCTTCCATGTATTATTTTTTAGAGACAATCTTCATCTTTTATTATTTGCTCAATCCTCCTATTCTGCTTCTATGCCATCTTTGATGGATGCCATAGAATGATTTTGCTATATGTTCTTGTGCCTTTTATTATCCTAAAAGCAATAGTAGTACAAAATGTCCTCTGCCTAAAACTTGCTACTGTTTTTGCAGTCATATTATATTTGAACTGTAGATTGTTAGATCCATGATGGCAGACGGAACGGTAAATGCCTTCCAAGTTTGTTCGAGGAATTCACCATTGCCTATTCAAGATGAAAATGTTTATGAGGAGATTTAAGTTAAAGGCTTGAGGCGGACTCAGGTTTGGTGTTCGTGGCATAAAGCATATTGATTGTGGGGCATGCATTTTTCTGTGTCAGGTACCCACAAGCAGTTTGATGGATCTCATCAGACATCAATCATCATTTGTCCACTCAGTTCTCAGGATATCAGCTTGCAATACGCACACGAACAGTTCTTAGCACTAGTTTAAATAACATAACGGTTAATTCAGATACATAATGACTATATTTAATTGTCTTATTTTCATTAGTCGATATGAATACAATATGCATATATGTTATTTTATGATTTTATTAGTTTATAAGTATAAAAGAATTAATTTTTCCCTTTTATATCACATTTATGTTCTTAATTTTTACCCTTTTTCAAATTTTTCGTGATTTGGATATTTGATCTGCAGTGAAATGGATTAAGTTACCCTTCCGAAGATTTACACCAGCCGAATGAACAAAGATATTTCGACCTTCAATGGCATTGTTATTCTGACTCAGATCAATTTTGACTAGCTAAATTAATAGAAAATATCCAACTATTTGTTCAAGCTCTCAATTTTTGCCATTTTTTTTAGCTTTGTAAATTAATAATTAAAACTCATTGACAGCAATTAACATTGTTTTGTTGATTAAAATGGGGTACAAAAATAACAAAATTCGTGTTCAAATTTATTAAATTATATTAGCAGGGCCCTAAGGTTTTCTTTCAATTCTTCTATGATACACAGGGCTAAAACCAAAGTTCAATCGTTGGTTGTGCATGATAGAAATTGCAAAATTGCTACCAACAATATGAAAGATCAATCATGCATCCACACAACATTACTTAGTAAATTGTCTTTCCTATATAAAAATTAAAAACACTTCATATATATAAAAAAAAAACCATTAATATCCAATGTAAACTAGGAAACATCCACACAGTATTCCATAAGGGCCTTTCGATTTGGCCTTTAACACATTCCACATGACAGCACCAACAATTTAGCCTTGCTCTTTTCCACGTTATAGACTAAAGAATTGCAAGGCAAACAGAAGAGGCTACGAAGCTATATTACTAGAGGCAAGAAAAGATATTCTTTAACAAAAATAGGCAGCCTCTACATTTTGGCTTTGAGGATGGTAATGCCACAAACTCTAATTTCAGGAAAAAAAAAAAAACAGCAGACCGCAGAATGACAGTCGAGCCCAAGACAACTCCCAAGGCCTCCACATATTAAAGTTCGGCTTTTTTAGTTGCCCACAAGGAATCATCCCACCAGTCGGAAATGGATAATGTAACGTTTTTAGGCGTGCAGTTAAGAGGGGAAAAAAAAAAATTCAACCTTCAATGGCTATGGTTGCATGGGCTATCAGTTTGATATTAAAGATTCAATCAAACCATTATAAATATGTATATGAACTTCTAATCTCTATAAATTGATGCGATTATTCAAGTTGTATTAATTCATCCTACAACGTTGGACAAATGCCAATATTACTATTGAGGGCATCATAAAATGATTTAGCCACAGTAGGGCTTTCCAAACAAGCTAAAAATTATATAGAATTACAGAAAGAATCTGAGTCATTATGAATGCCATAACCATACTACCTTTCATTCACAAAGGCAATTCATTTTCCTTTTAACTAATATATATATAGTGACAGAATGTGGAAAGGAGGAGAGAGTTACTACCTCCGCCTCTGAGCCAGTTGCATCCTTTGTGCATTCATCTGAGCGCAATAACCAGGTAGACAGAATGCTATCAGTGGCATCAATTTTCTGGAATATCGTACCACACCTGAAAACTATTGCCATGCACTCCCAGGTACAGCTGTCACAGCTTGTGCCTCTGCAAGAGAAACAGCCATAGCCAGCATCATCTGCTCCTCGAAACTCTCAGGAACAATAGGTCCCGTGTTATTCTGAAATTTATCCCCAACCATGTCTGGTGGGGGCGGTGGTGGTAGCATTAAAGCCGAAATTCCACCAGCATCTTCTGTAGTGTCAGAGCTTGCATAGCTAGTTCCCGCCTCAGCAGTGTCTGATCCTCGATCTGCAGCCCATTCACCATCATCTCTTGCAGTTGCCATTCGGCAATCTGGAAATGTATTGCTGGAGCTGTGTCTGGGGGAGTAACATTCTGCATCCTGATCCAGCCTGTTATAAACGCCACTACTGCTTGGAAGCATGTTACGTGCAGATATGTTTTCAGTATTATGAAAGGAGGATTCCCCACCCATCTGCTGACGCTCAGCAAGGGCAGCTATTGCACAAGCAAGCCCTCCTGAAGGGGATGATGATGATCCAGTCACTGGAGCTGTTGCCTGCAAACCAAATTGACCTTGTACAGCATAATTTTCAGACGAAGCAACATCAGTGTAAACTGGACTTCTCTGTCTGCCATTTTCCTGCAGCATTATATTTTTTAAATAAAAAAATAACTTAGTCAGCTGTAAAAGACAAAGACCATCAATAATCAAATCTACCACTAAAAGAACAGAGAACCAGTTCAGTCACTAAAATAGCATTAGAAGAAAAGGATAACCTGCACTAAAGCTCGTCAGCAAAGAAGAGGAATAGGTGGTTGCTCGGAAGCAGCAACAGTAACTCATAAAACATAGTAGAAAGCTTTCATTTGCTTTCTATATTATTTACAAGGGGCCAATAATAATAACAAATATAAGTAAAATCTGGCAGTGGTGAAATATGAAAAAACTGAAATATTCAGTTCCTAAAGACAACCTGCGTTTTGCCACTGTTACCCCTATAGCCATATTTCGTACAAACTGCCACATTTACCATTTTTTTTTTTTGGCATAAAACATAAAGCGCCCCCTATATTTGTCCCGTTTTGCCATTTAATCTCCTAAAATGTTTTTTTTGTTCAGTTTGCCATCATTCAATTTTTGGTCCACATTACCCCCTGCATTTTAGAAAGATATAACCTCTCGCCTCCATTACTGACATGAGCATTCACCATGCCATGGCAATAATGCTGACATGGCATGGTAAATGTTAGTATTGAGGGGCGGAAGGTTACATGTTTCTAAATGCAAAAGGGTAATGTGAACCAAAAACTGAATTCAATGAGCAAACTAGACAAAAAAAATATTTTAGGAGCACCAAATGGCAAAAAGGGACAAATACATGGTACCAGATATGACTTAACCCGTTTTTTGTTACAATCAGCCTCTCAGTTCCTCATTTTAGGGTTTAATTAGCCTCATTAATTTGATGTAAATGTTCACCAAATCCCATGCCATGTCAAATTAATGAGGCTAAAATAAGGAAATGAAGGGCTGATTGTGGCAAAGAAAAAGGGGTATAGGTGGCAGTTTTTAACAAAAATATCATGGAGCAAAATGGCAAAACACGGCAACTACAGGGGCCTGCAAATGTATTAGGACTACTTAATATTACATTTCCGAAGAGTTCTTTGTAACTGGTTTTAGTTTTTTTTTTTTTTTTTAATATAACTCATATATGATATTACTTCCATCTCCTCAATTTATTATTCTCTTCTCTCTCGGTTTTAACCTCTTTTTGCTTCAATAAAAGGGTGATTAGTGCTATTTATTGTCCATTGTTCCAAGAAAGGTGGTGGATTAAGTTCTTTCTCTCATTAGCCAATTACTGCTGTATTCAAGTTTGACAGTATATATAAATTCTGACGTAAGTTCTGATAGCTAATTAAGGCTATCTTATTTACCAATGCAATATTCCTTCTTAATTTATTATGATATTTTCACTTTTTTTTTGGGTTGTTTCTTCAAAACAAAAACTTGGAGAGATTTTTTTCCCCTATATGAACGTAAATTTACAGACATGTTATTAGATAAGTTAGTGTTGTTTGTTATTTCATTATTGATGGTTTTTAGTCTATTGAGTCATTTTCATCATTTTAATGAGAGTACCACGAAATGAAGATCAGATTCTTCAAAACCAATTAAATTAGCAAGTAATCATTGTTATTGCAGAAAATCTGAAAGATGAAAGGAAGGAATCTGAGAAGGAAAAAGATCAGCATCAAGTTTTAAAATAAAGTTGACGTTGTCTAAGGCCCTGTTTGGCATTGCATTTGAAAAAAGTATTTTTCGGGAAAAATTTGTATTTTTAACTTTTTTTTAATTTTGAAAACTGTTTTTGGCAGAAGCAGGTAAATAGATGTTTGTTCCAAAAACATGTTTAGAAAAAAAAGTTTAAAAAAAATTAAAAAAATCAGTCAATTAAATCCAAAAAAATTCAAAACCTGCTTTTAGGACTCTCAACAACAATCCCAAACACTTCCTAAGCTTAGTTGTTCCCTTCTTTTTTCCACACCTCACCTCTTGGGCATGCGCCTACACCTTCAATATCTATGTTCAAACTAAGGAGACCAAGCTTCCCAAAACTCAATGGATGCTTCTGAGAATTTCAAATCTACAGCAGCACATAACATGGAAACCCACACTCAATGGATAAATCACAAAAATCATAAGGAGGCTCTACTTGAATGATGCACTATGATCAAAATTCAAAACCCCAGGCCCTGTATTTCCTGGAAATTATATGAAATTCTCAAAGAGAAATTGATGTGCAAGAGAAGTAGAGCCATAGAGGAGAAAGAAATGAAGGAAAAGGAGGTGAAGAGAGAAAAATAACAGAGATGAGACAGAAGAGACAAGCAAAATAATGGGTAAAAAATTCAGAAGGAACGAAATAAAAAGAATAGAAGGACGGAATCTGAGAAGGAAAAAGATCATATCAAATTTCCAAATGAAGCTAATGTTACCTAAGATTATCTGTTCTTTTTTTGACCTCACCTCTTAGGCACACTCCCACACCTTGAACCTTCAATATCTATGTTCACAATGAACTATGAAGGAGACCAAGACTCTCATACCTCAATAGATGCTACTGAAAATTTCAAATCTACAGCTATATGTAACATGGAAACGTCACAAAAATCACATGGAAGCCATTATTGCAATGATGCATTATGATCAAAATTCAAAACCTCAGGGCCCTGTATTGCCTGCAAATTACATGAAATTCCCAAAGAGTAACTTGATGAGGAAGAAAGTAGAGGAGAAAGAAATGAAGGAAAAGGATGCGAAAAGAGGAGAAAAAAATTAGAGAGAAGAGATCAGCAAAACAATGGGGAAAAAATTCAGAAGGAAAGAAACGAAAAAGATCGAAGGAAGGAATCTGAGAAGGAAAAAAACCAATATCAACTTTTCAAATGAAGCTAATGTTGTATTTGCCAAAAAAGCATAGAGCCTATATGCCTACACAAAATAAACTCACAAATTAAAGCCTAAGATTCTAACATCTGAAAATATATAAAATTCCTAAACAAACTAGATCATAACCATAATAAAACTTATAAAATACTACAATCCAGTTTGAGTTCTATTAGCCAATTCAACATGCTCCCAACCAAATCTTTTATAAGACAACTTTGTGACATTAACTAGAATTTTTTTCTAAGTGCAGCCAGCCCAAGGAACTTCTTATGCTAAAAGATGGGCTTTTAATTAAGCTTTGATATTCTGAATTTGATTTGACAGTAATCCCTAACATACTAAAATAACAACAAACAAAACAGAACTTAGAGTATTAATCACAGGTGAAGTCTCAGGATCTCAAAATAAAAGTTGAGAAAAAGAGTAGTCTTAGCAAACTAGATATAAAACAACTCAATAGCAATAAATTAATCTCCCTCTTAGCAGATAAATATTCATATTCCTATTTGACAAGTTTTTAACTTTAGTACAAAGCATGCAAGGGTAAGATAGAGCAACTTTTGCTGGCAAGGGACTTTCAAATTTGGATTTATGTTAGGGATTGCAAGCCTCCAAATTTGCAGCTAATCCCATATGCACATCTAATCAATTAGGAGTATTTACCTGGATAGAAAGCCAAATAGCCTCCATTACCATAATGTCTTCAAGATCTAGGTCAAACTCATCATCCCTGCAAATTCAATGGCAATTTTTAAACAACTAGGACAATGCACAAAATCAAACTAATTCAAAATATTTAATTAGACTAACAGCATGTAAAAATATAAAGTCCTATTATTTGCACATTCTACTTGAAGTTCTAGCAAGCAACAGAATATTAAATTTAAATCATTAACAAACAAAATCACAGATTTGGACAAACTAACCAGCAAAATAGCATATATTCAGTCAAATTTGAGGGGTTTCTGAAGCAAATGCATTCTATAAGACATTTCTCATGTATTCATAATTGTTATATTTCTAAAACTTTATCTATTAATTCATCTGCCAAAAGAAGAGCATTGCAAATTATGAGCCCGCCAAAATGGGCTCTTGCAGGCAAAATTTGAAGACATTCCATAGCCAAATTCATGCAGTAGCTACTTTCAGGAAATAATTGACATAGTGGTCACAACAATATCATTTTGAGACATGATACACCAAATATATACATATAATTATAAACATACTCCACTAACCTGCAATGCCTAGTAGTTTGTCTAGGAAAAAGAAACAAAATATTTGCTTTCATCCTATGCACAATGCCTCATTTCTATCTAATAATCACGAGAATGTAAGTGCAACCTATCTGTGAAAACAGAAGATTAATAATATGGATAGAGAAAATTAAAAGGTGCCCTTTAAGATCCAAGAGTAATTCCAGACTTGGAGAGAATTGGATTTACTTTTTATTTGTTAAAGCTATACTATTTGATCAATTGAAGATCAAAGTGTAAATACGGAATTGTATCATAATCCCTGCATGTTACCTTGAGTTTAAATTATGAAAAATATAAAATACCAAAACAAGTTTTACCTGTTCACTCTATAATGTGGAGGGTTTCTAATTGAAACAATTTCCTCATTTTCCACTGGAGACCTAAAAGATTGAACTGGAAACAATATACATGAAGGATAAGAAAAGTTGTTCCCAAAATACTGTATGAAATGAGGACATATAGATGAAAATTTTCAAAGAGTTGATACCAGCTGCAGAGCCCCTCTCAACCTCAGCTGGTGCAACACTGGTACTTGAAGAACTTAGTTCTAGTCTTTTCAGCATTCTTTCTTCTTCATCCTGAATTTCCTGCTGTCGCATCCTAATTCTTGCTTCTATAACACGTTGTTCTTCCTGCAGAATTTGAAGATATGTATATAAGATGTTTCAACAACCATTGAATAAATCAACAAAAGATTCCCTAAACACATAAAGAAAAGCTCACTAAGGCTAAATCTTACAATTTGCTCCATGCCTTTTTCCTCCTTCGTTTTCACACCTCGATACTCCACAGCATAGTTTGAGGTTTTACAGAAAGGACATCTGATAAGTTAAAGCATGACAAGTATAGGAAATGTTGATCCCAAAAGAAAAGGACCACTTTTGTGATATATGCAACAAAATTTCTAAATTTGCTCAGAAGGATACTGAGTAGGACGTGTTGAATTTGGATTTTTCATCTGCAGAAAACACTCTAATGCAAAGAAACATCAAAGTGCATAAAGAATATTAGTAACAGCAACAACATATTCAACTTCTGAAAATCATGCCTACTTACCTGTGCAAATGCCCTTCATGCAACATCGTGACCGATTGAGACTGGGGTAATACTGAGACAAAGAAAACAGAATTTCTGGATTGGTCACAACTCACAAGAACCACAAGATTCAAAAACTGTAGAATAAATCTCAGGCACGCTGATTCTTTCTTCTCAATGTCATTAAGAAACCAACGAGAAAGAGTATAAGAATTGATATATCTTAAGAACCATGTGCTATGCAACCAAACAAAAATAGGAAAAGCTTGACTGAGTACTAAATTCTTCAACAAAAGCAAAGGGAAGACCATTTGAGGGGGAAGAAAATAAAGAGCGATTTATTTATACAAAAAGAATCAATCTTTCTATTTACTTTCTCTTCAACTTTAGAACCCTCCAAACACAGTAAAAAAGAGGAAAAAATTGCAAGGAGAGAGACAGAGGGACAGAGATATCAATAGAATAATACAAACCAGGAAGCAAATTGGGCATTCTTCGTGATCATTGCTATATTCATCATCCCCAGGATAACATGGTGCAAGCTTGGATTCAAGAATGAGCTTCCTTAGCTTCTTATGGTCCACATCTTTGTGAACATAAAGACCTTGTGGCCTCGTATACTTCTCATCCACCACTTGTCTTCTCCGTCCTAGCTTATTACCCATCCAATTCCAATGGGTAAAGCTCTTTTCTTTTTTCCGTTTCTTCAGTAATTATTCTTCGAATAATAAGACAATTGACCAGCAAAGGAATAAAATAAAGAGAGAAAGAAGGAAGGAAAGAAAGAAAAAGGATTATTTATCTCATTCTATACTGAATAAGCAACAGATACAACAAAGGATTATGTCAAAACCCTAATTATGGTACTCATAAAACAATCAAACAACGATACAGCAGCGTATGCATGCTCGGTTCTGCTCAATTCGGCATCAGCAAAAACTGGAAAGAGACAAACTTTTCCAGAAAACTCCTGAAAGAACAGAAATAAAATTACGAAGGAATTCAAAAACAGCAACCACTAAAATCCACAATTCGCAGCTTAATTGGGCATAATTGGGAAACCCCTAAATCCCTAGAACCAGAATAACAGAAGACAATATAGAAAGAAATCACTTCAAAAAGTAGAAAAATTGAAACAGAAACAAAAAGTAAGCATGAAGAAGTAAAGAAGAAGAAAGCGTACCGTAAAATCTTGGAAGCAATTGTACATTAGGATAGAGAAAGAGAATATCTGAGAGGGTGAGAATGGAGATCGAGAGATTTGCCAACGAGAAAAGAAACAAATCAGAAGTATCTTTCTCTTAGCTTCTGTACGAATTTGTCTGTTTATGGTTTTTGTTTCTTTCTTTCTTGAGCCGATGGAAGCTTTTCTGGGGATAAGAACCAGAGAAAATTTTATTTTATTTTGATTTAAGAGACACAGAGAAAAGAGAGAGGGAGAATGATGTGCAGAAGTAAGGCACGAAACGGTTGAGTACTAATCGAGCAAAGAATTTCTTTTATCATCATTCATGTCCCTTTAACACCGTGTTTGGCTAATAATAATTCAACTTGTAGCTCAATTTTGTTTTTAATATTTTTTTTTTTATCTCCAACCCAAAAGTTCAAAACTCTAAGCGGTCAATTAGAGCCGATTAGAATTTTAGAAGATTTTAATACTCAATTAGAATTTATAAAAATTCTATAAAAGTTATGAGATATATTTATAAAATTTTTAAAAATTTAAAAAAAGTCTAAAAATAATGTGATATTCAATTAGAATTTGTAAGGCGGTATTTATTTATAATTTATAAAGACTATGTAGTATTCAAAAAAGTTACTGATTTTTATAAACATCAAATTTTTAAAGACTTTGAAATGCTTTTTATATAATTCTATATATACAAAATCTTTGTAAAAATTTTTCATTTTCTCATAAGATTTCAAAAGACATTTTTATAAAAGTCTATAAAAATTATTAATAAATTTATAAAGTCTGTAAAAATCATTAAAAATCTATAAGTTCTACAAAAGTCATTATCTTAAAAAAAATCTATAAATATCTTTTAAAATCCTAATTGAACATGCTCTTGGAAGAGTAATTATGTGGTGCATTTGATATAATTTACACTAGGTGCTTCAAAACTATTGTATCATTAACTTTTAATCTCAATCATTGATAATCAATGGATGAGATTAAAAATTGATAATCTAATAATTTTAAAACTATAAATATAAATTACACCAGTTGCATCATAGAAGATCCCAAACTCTAAATTTGGAGCAACTCACCAAAGTTGATTAATTTAAGAGCATTTACAATAATGTTCTATATTTTACTCTCTATTATATTATAAAAAATTCACTCTATTTCAGTTTCTCTTAAAACTTGTTTTCACTCCAATAATATTTCTTAGGAAAAATTATTATCTACTTCCTGTAATTTGACATAATACATTAGTACCTATCTGAAATTTGAAAAATATACAATTTATCTTATGTAATTTGACATAATACACTAGTATTCCCCTGAGATTTAAAAATTATATTATTTACCCCCTGAAGTTTTGACATATTGCACTATTATCCCATGTAAATTTGATTTATTAGATTAATACCCCCTAAGCAAAAGAGAATATTTTTTTACTAGTGTATTATATTTTTTTTTTCAAACTTTAAGGGGTATTAGTGTATTATGACAAACTATAAGGAGCAAATAGTATATTTTTCAAATTTCATGAGAATACTAGTATATTGTATCAAATTACATTGAGTAAATAGTAATTTTTTCTATTTCTTATCTCACTCTCTATTTTAATTTTTTATTAATAAAATTATATAGAGAAAAATAAAGAGAGAGTAAGAGACAACAAAAAAGTAAGAGGGAAAAAACAAAAGAGATGAAAACAAATAATAAAATATTATTTATGAACTCCTTATAGCTCTAAAATTTGAGGAGTGATGATGTAAATTTTAAAAAGTAAGATAAAAATATCTCTAACAATACTTCTTATTTCACTCTTTATTATATTATAAAAAATTCATTTTCTATTTTAGTTTGTTTTGAAAATTGTGTGCACTTCAACAATATTATTTATCTCATTTGCTATTTTAATTTTTTATTAATAAAACTATCTAAACAACGAAGAGAGAGTAAGAAAAGAGAAAATAAAAATAATAAAATATTGCTTAAAAGCTCATTGTGGCTCTTAAATTTGAGAAGAAATAATGTAAATTTTAAATAGTGAAATAAGTAATGAGGAAGATATATAAGTTTTTGAATGACATAAAACTCCTTAAATATAGGTAATGATATAAATGGAGAGACAATTTGAGATGTTCTAAGTAATTAGGAAAATATGGAGGTTGTTGAATGACATAAAACTCTTAAATATAAGTAGGAAGGGAAATAAAGAGACTGTTAAAAATGTTTAAGGTAATGAGAAAGATAAAGAGACTGTTAAATAATATAAAACTCCAAAATATAAATAAGGAGAAAAATAGAAAGTCTATCGGGATACTCTTAGCACCAAATATTATTTCATTTTCAATCCATTCACTCCAAATATTACATAAAAAAGAATACTTTTTAGAATATCTCATTTTCTTTATTCTAATTTAATTATCAATATTTATATTAACTTTCTTCCTATAATTAATAGAGAAAATTATTATTTATCTCTTGTAATTTAATATAATACACCAGTACCTCTAAAATTTGAAAAATATACGATTTGTCTCATGTAATTTGATATAATACATTAATAATCTCAGATGTTTGAAAAAAATATAATACACTGGTAAAAAAATATATTTTCTTTTGCTCAATGAGTATTAATTTAGTAAATCAAACTTTCAGAAGGTACTAGTGTAATATGTCAAAGTTTCAAGAAGTAAATAATATAGTTTTCAAACCTCATAAATACTAATGTATCATGTCAAACTATAGAAGACAAATCATATATTTTTCAAATCTCACAGGATACTAGTGTATTATGTCAACTTATAGGGAGCAATAGTAATTTTTCCTAATTAATATCAATAATTATTTTTTATTTTCAAATTAAATATTTAATAATTATTCATTTACTAAAATAATTATTTTATTAATTTGATAAAAAATATATTTATTATATAATTTAATTAGAAATTAAAAAATTTAATGTTAGTGTTAATTTTATTTTGTTGTGTTTTATATATTTTATGAAAATTTCATATTTAAATTTCTTATGAAAATTTCATTTCCAATCAATTCACACAAAAAAAAAATTATTTAATAATCATTAATTTAATAAAATAATCATTTTATTAATTTAATAAAAAAATATTTTATGATTTAATTTAATTATAAATTAAATTTATTTTATTACGTAATTTACTGAAACATTAAAATTAATTTATTATATAATTTAATTAGACATTAAAATTAATATAAAATACCTTAAACCCTTATATTAATTATTATATTATAAAAAATATAAAGCGAGACATATTACAATATATTAATAATCTCATTTATTAAGATAATATATAAAATTGATTATTATATTATGAAAAATATAATTGACTATTAAAATTGGAAAAAATATATAGTTATTTATTATATTGTGAAAAATAAAAAATGTGTGGGTCCTACCTTTAGAGTTATGAATAGTACTGTAACACTTTCCACGTATAATACATAGAAAATGCTATGAACTTGGCGATTATAACTTATTTTAATCATATTTTATATTATAAGTTGGGCCTACAAGATTTCGTCTCATGCATCTAGTTGAATTATTTTTTTTCTTTTACTTTATGTCGTATTATATAATTACATATTAATAAATATAATAATTACATCTCTTTAATAAATGCAATAAATAAATATATGATATATATGTGTCGACTCATATTCAGTCTACAAAGTCTCTTATGCATGGGTTTTGACATCTCCACTGTCAACTGCTGCATCAACTATACATTGACTTCATAACCTACGTGCACATAAAAACACGCTAAATTACTCATAGCTTAGTAATTTGCATATGCATAGCAAACATCACATGTAACATAAAATTTATGACATGTAATTACAACAATGACAAGACATTTCATACTTAGACAAATGTTACACATTCAATTAATGTCTATTTTATATACATTCATTTGATTCATATAATGCATATTATTTTTCTTTATTTCAATATCCCTATATTGCATATATAGAATTCTAGCATTTGTTATTTCAAAACTATATCGCCTAACTGTTCTTTTATATTTTAATTACCAATTAATACATTGACCTTTTGAAGGCTTAAGCGTTTTAAGATTGCATAGCAAATACATCATACAATCACCTCTAATCATTTAATTAGTTCCCATATATCATTTTAGTACAAGTAGCTCAAATCTCGTTTCCGGACTATTCGGATATGGGGTATGGAATATGAGCGTGCAACGAGCTTAAGTCACCCTATTCACTCAGATTTCCTATCAAGAGCGCTCCACTAGCTTAAGTCTTTTTGACGGATCATGATATATCTATGTAAAAGAGACTAAGGACGCTCCACAAGTTTAAGCCACCTTGTCTGATTACGATATATTATCTGTATATAAATGGGATCAATGGCACTCCACGAACTTAAGCCACATTATTCCTAAAACATGTAACTGGTGCACTATCTATCATAATTCTAATCCCCAAGTAGATAAATGAGTATTTATATCAAAATATCTATTTTGTTTTAATTCCATTCTTCCTTATTACCGTCATTTTTCATTTAATCCATGCATGTTCACATATCACATATATGTTTATTAACATATTCTCATCTGTTTTTATATAATACTTTAACATTTAAGCATGGCTGAAACCTACCAAAATATTATTTAAACATATGTCACTATTGCTATGAACAGTGTTGTCATAACCATGATAGATATAGCTGGCCATGATACCTGGCCGTGAAGGCTTCTGGACCAAGGTATTATGGTCATGACAAATTTATCATTGTTGTAACGCCAGTTGTAAAAGGTCTTAACTTGTGCTTATGGTCAAATTTTGTCAAAATTCCACTTCTTAACCCTTCATAAACGTGTATAGAAATCATCAATAGTCATTGGACACAAAAACAAACAAGTTATCACAATTCAGATCATTCCCCAAAATGGTTCATAACCAAACTCATGACTAAAGTTTTACACATGCTTTGTACTCACTTTAACACATTTGTCATTTTCTTATTTATGACCATATTTATACATATTCAAATACTCTAATTGACCTTTCTATCATTTGATCATGTCATTTTATGATTTCATAATTCATAATACTACCTTACTTAATCACACAAGCATGCTTAACACTATTTATGCACACATCTCATCATCTATAAGTTTTCAGGTAAAAGACATACATATTTGTGCTATTCTCCATACACTTTAAGTAATTTTATAAAGCTGGTTCCTTATCAACTATCAATACTTAACATGGGCATTACACTTAGCTTACAAACAATTGGGTTAATAGCCCCATTACATATAAGCATGAATATCATTTCTAACTTCTAATAACCATATTAAAGAACTCACATTCCACATTCCTTTTTACTTTGTTTTACTGATTTTATCATCGATAACTTTTTTTATGCTTAAATTGCTTGATCATATTTTAACTATTTATTTAATTAATTTATGTCTTATACCAATTCAAGTCTTTCTCATATAATTTCCATTTAACCCTTTTTCTCATTAATTTTACATAATTTATTCATTTTCTATCGATTCAATTAGCATTACCTGTTGTCATTTAATATTACTTAACATGTCATTTATCACATGCCTACATTATTCAATAAATTAAAGATGCATATGTGTACTTACCTTTATGGAGCCAACTCAAAATTTAAGCTTTAAGCTTGTCTAGCCTCGTTGGTCATTAATTTCCACATTTCAAAAGCATCACCTAATATAATTACAATTATTTCTTATTAACTCAAGCTATATCTCAATATCTATAACTATGATAATTATGTATAATCATAAATCTAATTCTATAATTCTCAAACTAAGGTTATTAAGCATACTTTCAACTTAATATCATGATATTTCACTTCTAATAACTTCAAAGAACATAAATATATACAAAATCCAAATACCATTCATGTTTTATAATCTCTCTTCCATGACTTTCTAACCAAACAACACAATCTCTTCATATAACTTCATAATCATAGTAAAGAGATGAAGTTCTTATGTTTTCTTACCTATTGATGATAGAATACACACTTAATCATGCAAGGAAACTCGTGGTTCTTCTTGCACTAATTTTCTCTCTCCCTCAAACCTTCAACAAAATGGATAATTTTTTCAAATCTTGTTTTAATATTGTTTTTCCTCTTGGTTTGATGTTTAATTCACTTAAAAACTATAAAGAATCACTATGTTGATATTCTTGGGTGTCTATGATTTGTTCTTGGGATTTGAGGACGGAAAATTTGGTGAAAAATGATGATAAAAATGTGGAAAAAACTTTTATGCAAACTTTTTATGGTCATGAATGTCTCTTTTTGTAGTCATGAAGAGTTACTGTAGCAATTAACTTAAAAAGTCATGTTTATTCGTGAATTTCGATTGTCACGAGTCTCTTTTCATGGTCATGAAGAGCTACTATAGCAATTGACTTAAAAAGTCATGTTTATTTGTGAATTCCGATTGTCACGGCCGTGACACTTTTATTTTTCATAGTTATTGATTTATTTAGTCTCTTTTTTGAAACCGAACCCAAAATTGGCCAATATACCACATATATACCTTATATATACTTTCATATACCTCCAATATACATCTCATATATTCTCAAAACTTATTTATATGTACATGTATTTTATTTTCTTATTATTAATTATCAATTTACCATTCATGTACCACAATAGATTCTAAACTATCATTGGCGGGCGTTACAAGTACGACTCTAAATTTGGAGATGTACATGTACTATTTATTACAACTCTACAAATATAACAAAGTTTATAACTAGGTTGGTGCAAAATTTGGAGCAATTCAACTCCATATTTGAATTTATGCAATATGATTAGAGATGCCATTTATACATGTAATTTCATATTATTTATCATATTTTATCATTTTGACCCGTACAATTGATTCTTTGGCTACGGTGATATAATAATTTGAATTTGCGTCAAGTAGGTTAGAGTGAACTCAAAATATCAATTTAAGAAGAAAAAGATTTTTACCATTACATCTCACCTAGAGCTGACAATATGTGTTGTGTTTCATTTCATTTCATTTCATATCTAATTGTATCGTGTCTAATTGTTGTGTCTCTTATATATGTTATACAATACAAAACAATTAGACATAGTCAACTAAATGTATTTATATGTGTATACATACATAACAAGAGATATGGTTATATGCTATACAATATTTATTTATATATAAAAATATTAATATGATTAATTTTAACATAATGTATTATAAATTTATTATATATAAAAATATTATAAATATTATAATACATATTTGAATATTTTATATAGTTTGACATTAAAATAATTTAAATTTTTTTATATATTTTTAATAGTGTCTTAACATATTAAGCAAGTAATATCATTTTATGATACATTTTTTTCTATATCTTAATTGTGTTGACACGATTATGATTCATATTCGTTAAAGTCAAACTCATATTTATCTAAATCTGTATTGTTTCATGTCTTTTAATTGTATTGTATCATAAATTGTCAGCTCTAATCTCACCTCATGACACAATTATTTTTATATAAATTATCAAAAGTATTTTTTTTTGTTAAAATAAAAAAAATATTTTTTTATTTCTTCTTACAATTGTTAATACGGTAATAATTATGTTTTTATACAACCAATGAACAATTTATCACCTAATTGAAATAACATACATATAAGTTGTACTCACATTGTCACATAAAACCACAAGAGGATGTCTATATGGAATAGACAACTCACGCAAGAAACTTAAGACTTCGACTATATTTGGTTACAATTGTTAGCTGTTAGTTGATATATGATGGATAATAGCTTATTGACGTTAATATTTGATAAAACGAATTGAACTATTGCTATTATAATATAAAATTAATAATAGAGATATAATTTATTTAATTAAAAAATATATATTTTTATATGATGTATAAATAAATATTTTATTTAATTATTTATTATAATTAAGATAATAAAAATCATAAAATATAATCAATTGTAAATAAAATTTAAATTGTTGTATATATACAATATATAAATAAAATCAATTAATTTAATATAATTCATACTTAATATAATAAATAATATATATAACCATTAAAAATATATTATATGTTCTTTAACATTTAAAAATAAAAAATTACTAATTTAACTATTATTTATAATATTTTTATATTTGTAATTATAAATAATTTATTGAATAAAAAATAATTTTGAAGAAGTACGTATTATACAATTAATAATATTTATAATGTTAATTGCCTAATATAGTCCAAATAGAAAATAAAATTAAATCAGTTACTAGCTAACATAATAGTTGATTGAGTTTGTAATTAGTTATAAGTTGCTGATCGAGATATTTACTAAACACCTATCTAGCAGCCATTTAATATCAAATAAATATAAGCTGCTAGAACTGGTCAAACCAAACATCCCCTTAATTTGTATTTGTATTAGCTCAACAATTGATTGTAGCTACTAGGAGTCTGCAACGGTTTGATAATTCCGAATTGCCAAACTGAACTATTAAAATTTGGTAACCGATTGTCGTATAAAAAAAAATTGATTTAGTAATTGGTAGTAATATTTGAGCTATTTCGGTAATTTACTGCATGAATAACTGAATTTTATATATTTAATTTTAAATTTATTTTAAATTTTTTTGAATTTTATTATGATACTTGTATATATTTTTTATTTTATATCAAAAATATATTATTTTATAATATTTTAATTTATGTGAGTATTTTTATTTACATATTATTTTTATTATAATAAAATAAGTTAAAATTTTTGATAAATTTAAGTAAAATTTACAAATTCGATTAAAATTTCGGTTATTTCGATAATTATCACAAATTTGAATTCGGTAATCGGTAACTGAATTTTCTATTCTGTTCGATAATCGGTGAAACTTTTTGGAATAATTCAGAGTTATTGAGATTTTTTTTTCAGCCTTATTACCAAATGCTAACCCTTAGTAGCTATAACACGATATTCTTCCTCGGCACTGGACCTTGACACCGTAACTTGTTTCTTTGCTGACTGCAAAAGCAAATTATGGCTTATGAAAGGTTAAAAGAGCAATTAGCCTTTGAAGGTTGTCTAAAAGGACGAATTGCACTTTAAAGTTTAATTCTGATATAGTTAAGCTTTTTAAATTAGTGTAATTAAGTCTCTAAATCATTCTGTTGTTTCCACTCATTAGTATTAATTTTTTTACTAATAAGAAGTTGACATGTGTCATACTTAAAATGATATAGTTTTATCGATTAAAAAGCTAAATGGTCAAATTAGCCTATAAATTATACTCAAAATTGCAAATCCAACCCTAAACTTTAATTCATTATAATTAAACCCTTTGTGTTTTAGTCCTATGATAAGCCCATAAGCTAAAATTTTGTCTCATTTTGACAAAAGTAACTAAGTTAATTTAGTTGCCAATCAAGTAGATATACGATACCTTTTTTTTAACTCAACTTAAAATTTATTTTTTTTCATTTTTACAAAATAATTATATTAAAAATTAGTTTTTATAATAAAAAATTAATAACTTTTTTCGTAATAAATTAATTAATTTTTAATTAAATTTATTTAACTTTATAATTACGAATACAAGAACTACACAAATACAAATTACAGCCTCATTATATTATATAATTATTAATTTGTAAAATATGCAAGAATGCTAGAAAAGTAGAATTATAATTTGAGTGCTTTATTTCATAATTTCTACTTTGTATAGAAAAATAATCATTTTAAAAGAGACTATATACAACTTCCATTTTAGTGATTAATAACCTAAGCATAATTTATTAATTATTTTGTTAAAAAATAATAACACATGTTATTATATAATTTATTTTTATAATAATTTAGTTAATATAATTTAATTTAATAAAAATTAATTTATATATTATGAAAAATTAATTTAAAATTATGAAAATTTTGATTAATTTTTATTATAGAAAACTAATTTTTTAATATAATTATTCTTTTACAAAAATGAAAAGAAAAGTAAATTTTAAATTGAACTAAAAAAATATCATGTGTCGGTATGTAATCGGTAACTAAGTTAATTTAGTGGATTTTATCAAAGGAGAAAGAAATCAAATTAGTTTATTGGTTTATTTGTACTAAATTAAAATATAAAAAATTTAATTATATTTAATCAAAATTCATAGTCTAATTTGCACTTTCATTTGGCTTTTTAATTCCATTTTAAGTAAGACTAAGGTTAGCAAGACCCAGGCAGAACGAGAATTTCCCAATTCATCTCTACATGGGGATGGATATCCAATAATTATATTTTAAAATCATATATACATATAATTATTTATCCTTTATATTTATGTATTTAAATATTTAATAATTTAAATTTTAAACATCATATTATTTATATATCTTACTATATGTATTATATTTTTTTTTATCAAAATAATTGTATTATATTAAATTTATGTACTCATTTAAATTATATTAATAAATTATATATATATATAACTGATTTACTTAATAAAATTATAAATTTATTTATAATTAATATAAATAATATAATCATATTAATTAAGCTTATGTACTCATCTAATTTATGAATTATTCATTTTTTTTAAATGTGTGGACTTTTAAATGTATGTCTATTTATAAATTATCAATGATATTTATGTGTTATTTGTATTTATTTTAATTTGTGAACTTTTAGATTTATATATCAGTAACTTTGTTAAGTGCTATCATATGTCGTGTATACTCATTCAGTTATTATATTATATAAAATTTTAGTATTAATATATTATTATTTCTTATTTTTAATTAAAAAATTCAACGAGATAGAGATTCCAATCCTGACGGAGATAGGATAGGGACAAATTTGTCCCGTTAAAATGGTGGGGATGGAATAATACTCTCCACTTCCAGCAGTGGATTGCCAAGCCTAAATAAGACATCAATTTTTATTGGTTAAAAAAATAATTGAGTTAACCCAATAAAAAAATGTTAATGAGTACATACAATATGATAATTTAGGAATATGGTTACATGAATTTAAAATTTTAGGATTCCATTGCATTTAGTCAAACTTTAAGTGTGATTGGAATTTTGGATATAGTTGGTTGTTTTAGAGCATTTCTAATAAATTCTTTACATAAATAAGATTTCTTATGGATGCTTTATTTTTAAAATTTAGATAAAATAGTGAATTTGACTCTCTAAAAATTTTACTTTCTATTTTAATTGCATTTAATGTATTTCAACTTTTTATGCATATTCTTTTTTTTTAAATGGTGCGTTTCTTTAAATTATCGATGATATTTATGTATTATTTGTATTTGTTTTAATTTGTGAACTTTTAGATTTATATAACAGTAATTTTGTTAATTACTATCATATTTCGTGTATACAGATTCAATTATTCTATTATGTAAAATTGTAATATTAACATATTGTTATTTATTATTTTGAATTAAAAAATTCAGTCGGATTGAGATTCCAAACCCTACGGAGATGAGATGGGGACAAATTTGTCCCGTTAATATGGTGGGGATGGAATAATACTCTCTGCCTCTGCTCCGTTACCAAATCTAAATAAGACATATCAAATTTTATTGGTTAAAAAAATAACCGAATTAAATCAATGAAAAATGTTAACAAGTAATAGTTTAGGAATTTAATTACATGAATTTAAAATTTTAGAGGTTTAATTGCATTTAATCAAACTTTTAGGTGTAATTGCTATTTTGGATATAACTGGCCGCTTTAGAACATTTCTAATAGACTATTTACATTAAAATAAATAAATAAATGTTCTATTTTTAAAATTTAGAGAATAAATTGAGCTTGACTATTTATATCTAGAGAATCAAAATTCACTATTTATTTTTATTACAATTAATATATTTTATTATGCATGTCGTCTTTTTTAATTGGTGTATTTTTTTTAAATATTTTTCTTTTTCTTCGTAATAAAAATTATTTATTTTTTTAATAAATATTAATTTATTTGAAATAAAATAAAAAGTAAGGCATAAAAAGCCTATTAAACTTATAAATTTTTTTTTTTTACTCTTTTCACTTAAAAATACTAAAACACCTTTTATTCTATTAAAATATATATTTTTTAAATAGAGCATTGTTAGCGAGTGAATTTCATATACGGTACCTCAATTATGTAAATTGTAATAACTCCGTACTCCAAAAATTATTTGTAACACAAATGTACCTCAATTTTGTAAATTGTAACAACTAAATATTTTAAAAATTATTTGTAATATAAAAATACCTCAAATTTTATTTTGTAACTAAATAGTACTTATGTCTTTAACTATTATGACTCGTTTAGTCAATTAAATCAAAAAATTCAAAAAATGTCTTTGGAACACTTTTCAGCACTTTTAAGCACCTCTTTAGTATCTCTAACAGAAGCATGACATAAAATATCTAAATAAATTTTAACAAAAATAAAATTAATTATAATACTCATTTAATAAAATTGAAATTTATCTGATGTGAATATTACAGTTAATTTTATTTTTATTAAAATTTATCTGATACGGATATTTCATATTAAATTTATATTAGAGAGACTAACAGCTAAATATAAAAATACTATTTAGTTATAAAATAAAAATTGAAATATTTTTATATTATAAATAATTATTAAGGTACTGAAATATTATAATTTATTTTTATATTACAAATAATATTTCATTCGGATTATATAATTGAAATATGTCGGATGAAATTAATCCATTGTTAGCCTATTTATTTTGCTTGTAAAACTGTACGCACGGGCCAACCAACCGTTATTTTCCAACAGCCGTCACGTCACTGATAGACACAGCTCACAACTCACAAGAGAACTAAACCGTATGTCTGCTTTAGAGGAAGAAAATTCATTTTGCGAGAGAAAACCCATAATAGAGAGGCAGAGAGAAAGCGATAAATAGGGAAAAAAGAGGGAAAGTGAGCACAAATTCAGTTAAAAAGTTTGTTTCTTTGACAAATATTTTGGGGTTTTTTGAAGTTTATTGTGTTTGATCAAGAAGCCCAAACAGCAATAATGGGTGATGATATGATATTTAGTAAAGATTACAATTTGCTTAAAGATTTCCGAATGGAGATTGGAGTTAAAGGAGAGAACTTCTCTTTCTGTTGTTGGCTTTACCTCATCGATTCCGGCGCTGCATTTCCCGCCTCAATCATTAATCAGGTCTTGAAAACTGCTTTTTCCCTTTTGCTCCTGCTTCAAAAAATTTTCTCTGCATTTTGGGTGTTCTAGATTTTTTATTTTTCTTTTTTCAAGATGGATTTTGAGCTGGTCAAGCTGTGGCATTGTTGTTACCCTTTCAAGTTTTGCTTGGAAAGGCAATTTCTATATCACATAGATATCGGTATTGAAATATATTTACCAAATGCAATTTCCAAGTCTGATTATGTCTCGATAATTGTTTTTCTTTTCTTTTCTTTTTTAGGATGGGCATGTGTAACTTTGTTGGTCAAGTATTGCAGAAGCTGGTTGCTTGATTAATTTTGATATTTTGAGTCGGGAAAATCGCAAATTTTCGTGTTTTCCAGATATTTGAAACGACTTTGTTGTGCATTTTCTCATATTATGGGAACCTTCCACAATTCCCCATCAAATACTAGTTTTTCTTTTTCTTTTCAATAATTTCAATGCTCATTTTGCCATGTATGTATTGAAATATTCCTTGAATCTTTGAGCTCATCCCATCTCTTGTTTATAGCCATTAACTACTGAGGAATGAGAATTAGGATAAAGGAAGTTCTGTGAAGTACAGATTCATTAATTTGGTGCTATTTTCCTGATGTACCTTTTTTATGTGATAGGTGATTATTATTTTTTCATTATAATCCGCTAGTGATGTTTATTTCATAATGCAGTGCTGTATGCATGTTTATTTTGCTTTATTTCTCCTGTTCCTTCAAATTGAATGACTGCACAGAATTGTCTTTGGATTGCAGTTATACTCAGATTGTACCAGGAGTGCTCCTTTCATTGCTCTAAATGAAAAGAAGATAATGACGCTTTTACCAGCGCCTCTCTTACAAAATGAAGCTCCTGATCCTAGTAATATGCCTTCCTTGACAAGAACTCCACATGTATCTATGGAAAATAAGTTTCCAATGGAAAGTTGGATACATGTTGGATACGAGGTATGTTCTCGACATCCAGTAATTGTAATGACTCATTAAGAAACTAATAACAAAGGAGTTGCTGCCCCATTTTACAATGCGTCAATATTCTTAATTTTCTAACTGTGGTTGCTGTATATAATGTTATTAACTTTCTTTCTAATATTATTAGATTCTGACAATTGTTTTGTCTATCCAGGTCTCTAGTGATGTCTTGCGGCTTCATGTAAATGGGGAAATTGTACAAGAGAAGCCTTATTCTTTATTGAACGAAGACTCTATTTATGGCTCGGGGAAGATAATATTAGCTGGTGTTGGTGGAGATAATGGTTTGCAGGGTTACATCTACCATGCAGAAGTCTTGCCTTTAAGTTTGACTGTTAAGGATCACTATTCTAAGGTCCTTATAGTTTTACTTGAATTTCCATGCATGTTTTTATTTATCTGCACTTACCTAGAGGCATATATCCAACTTCAGGACCCACCATTACAATTATCCATTGATGACTCATCTACCTCTGAGATTGAAGAAGGCACTGATGGAATTTGGAGTATTGTTGGTGGCAAGGTTAGTCATTTGAGAGTTTTCTAGTGTTGGGTTTTTGTTAGAGCCATGTTGCAACTACTGTCTTAATGCTGTGAAATGTAGTTTTTACTGTGTAGTTTTTACCTAATTGATTATGTGGATGACTTTGTACCTTAATACATATACATCTAAATCCAAATTAGTTGATTTTTTGGTGTTTTCTTTACTGCAAAAAGAGTTTCAGATTATTTAAGTTTCCTGCTTCCCCTCACTACATAAATCAAATGTCATGTTAGTATAGTAAAAAGGGTGCTTATGGTGGTATACTGGATATATATTGTTATGAATGAAATAATGCTACCACTCCGGGATTTCTTCATGGACATTTCTTTTTCAGGCTTCTTGTCGCAGGATTTTTTCTTTAGATGTTGTTTTATCAAATGCAGTTATAGGGGCTATAAACAAGGAAGTGGAGGTAAGCACGTCTGGCTTTTTCTTTGATCAATTCTCTTGCTTTATTTATTAGTTTTGGCAGATTCTCTGGTGCTTCCGCTTAAAAATTATTTGCTTTCTAGGTTGTTGCTTCACTTTTATATGCAGACAATGGCCTACTTGTAGAGAAGACATCTGATGATGAAGCTCCCCTTTTGACAATCTATGATGGGATTGAATTTGCTTCATTCGATAGACCAAGTAAACTCTTTCAAGGGCATGCATCTTTTAAACTCAAGATATCTCAGGTGGTGATATAATACAAAAAATAGCTTCCTCTTACTCATTTTTTGTGTTTATTTGACTTGCTTGTTCCTGTCAATGCCACCCTCCTTTCTTCTTTTTTATGCTTTTTGGAGAGGATGTCAATTTTTATTGGTTCTTGGCTCTTTGACATTTTAAGAACAATGATACTCTTATTATGCAGCTATGGATGTTTGAATCTGATTTAGATAAGTTTACCATATTTATCTTATTTATCCCATCATGATGATTTCATCCACCACCAATGCATTTAAATTGCAGTTGGCAGCTGGATCTGGCCCTTACAGCATTCCATAGATTCAATATATAAATGTGCATACAATTGTTTAAGCATATATCTAGGCACCTATCAAATGCTAGCATATCTGCAAAAAGTTGTGCATTTCTAGAATTTTGATAAGCATCCCATAAGGTGTAGTTTCTTGAAATTAGCTGATATCATCACCACCATAATGCTTGAATGGCAATGTGGAAGCATTGGCATATTATTGTTTGGGTTGCTAGTTTCTTTTTTGTGTGATCTTGTTAAGTTTGTTTTGACCCAAGTGTTTTTGATCTAGGGTTATGTTTAGCTTCATGTTTGACTGTTTGTGTTTATATGGGCAATATCTTGTTCTCTTTTGTTTCTTACATTCCTATGATTGTTGTAAATGTTCCATGTGCCTATATATGCAATGAGAATATGTACACTTAGAATAACATTTTGCTTTTCATTACATAGATGTTGTATTTGGACTTTTGCTTGCTACTATTAAAGCATGTTCTATTGACTTGTATTTCATGGTCAAAATCAGCTCTCGTCCAAGTGTGATAATAGGCTATTCCGCATTAAATTCGAAATTCCAGAGTTTGGGGATTATCATTTCCTTCAGGCATTTTCTCATCCAATTCATTGCATTTCTCGAAGTCGTAATCCTCGAACATCCTCTCTTACGTGGAAAAGACCAACCTCTGTTGGTAATCCTCTTCTTGGATTAGATAATGAGTTAACTGAACTGGAGCGGAATGCTTTCCTTGAAATAAAGCCTAGTTCATCATCAAAGCGGGTCAAATTGGCGCAGGCAAATACATCTGCAGTGGACCAACTAGATGAGGAATGCAACTCTCATGCTTGGAGTGCTAATCAGGTGAAGTTGCCACTAGTTTCATTGTTATGTATCTCCTTTATTGACATGAATTGCTTTAACTATTGAAAACATGGAAAGTCTAAGGCCTTGTTTGGATTGAGTGATTTTAAAATTCATGGATTTCATAAAATTCATAGATTTTAAATCCATGGATTCTAAGAATTCTATCGTTTGGTTTTACTATAAAATTCTTGGATTGATGATATAATTATCCTTACACTTATATTTGGTTCAATAACCATAATCCATGAATTTAACAATTAATTTTCAATTTTATCCTTTATTAAATATTGTAATTTATTATTAATTAAGCATATATCATCAATTCCACTATATACTTAAAAATTTAAAAAAGATAATTGGTTATTTTAAGAATTGAAAAATAAAAAAAATAAAGTTATTATACATTATAATGTTTAATTACATTGCTAACAAATAATAATAATAATAATAATAATAATAATAATAATAATAAATTTTGCTTTTTTATGATTAATGATAGTTTTGAAATATTATTAATTTATTAAGGACAATCTTGGAATAAAACTTAGGAGATGGAAAATCAAATTCTTAAAAAAGATTTTCTAAAATCCATGGATTTTGACATTTTTGAAGTAGCCAAATGACGGATTTGACATAATGACATATGCTAGGAGAGGAAAAAGACAGAATTAGTGACTGAGGGTGGGCGTGGGTAAGCTGAGCTGGAATTGTGTATTCTAGAAGCTAGAAGGCTGCATATTCTGTTACAAGGGTATTTCAGAGAAAGTAGTTGGGTAGCAGCTTTTGTAAATATATAAGTGAGAGGCGCTGAGGTTTTCTTTTTTTTTTTTTCTTCTTTTATGTTTTGTTGAGCTATTTCAGTATTTTGGAGAGTCCAGGCCTCTCGAATGCCTATTGTTATCCATTCTTTCAGTTCAATATAGAGAAACTTTCCATTTTGTTTCATTCTTAGATTGATTAGGTTCTATCACATTGTGGAAAAATAGAAATTGTTTTTTAGGAAATAATCTTTGTATAGTTGTAATTATGTAATTAGCAAGGTGTCAGATCTATATTCTTTAATAAAGTATTATTAGCAGTTATTTGTTTCCTTGAATTAGAGATAGTGTTTCCTAGTCTGTGTTAGGCTGCTGTTGCATATATTCTTACAAAGGAATCAATGAAATATAATTTCTCCAAAAATCTGTCTTTTTCAAGTTGGTATCAGAGCTAACCAACACTCTTGTCCTTCATTTTTTTTCCTAACACCATGTCGGATACTTCAAACAAGTCTATCACCATGCCTCAACACTCTTTGAACGATCCCACTACTGTTGCTTCTCAAAAATAAGTACAGCCACAACCAATTCTGAATCCAACTATGTCTGAATCACCACAATTCGCTTGAATGGTGATAACTTTTTGAGATGGTCTCAATCAGTCCAGATGTACATCATAGGACGTGGAAAAATGGGATACTTAACGGGTGAAAGGAAGGCTCCTTCAGAGGATGATCCAAGCTATGCTACGTGGGATGCTGAAAACTCCATGGTGATGACATGGTTCGTGAACTCCATGGAAGAGGACATTAGCTCTAATTACATGTGTTATCCAACTGCACAAGAGCTTTGGGAGAATATTAATCAGATGTATTCTAACCTCGGAAATTGGTCTTAGATTTTCGAATTGACTATCAAACTTGATGACATACGACAAGGGGAGGACAACGTCACAAATTACTTTAACTCTCTAAAGTGAATTTGGCAAGATCTTGATTTCTTCGATACATATGAATGGAAATCTACCGAGGATGGACGCCACTATAAGAAAACAGTGGAGGATAATCGCATTTACAAGTTCTTGGCTGGACTCAGTGTCGAGTTTGATGAATTTAGATCAAGAATTCTTGGACGACGACTCCTGCCTTCAATTGGTGAAGTGTTTTCAGAAGTCAGAAGAGAGGAGAGTAGAAGGAATGTGATGTTGGGTAAGAAAGGGTCTGGAGGTACTACTGAAGGATCTGCGTTGGTAGCAACAGGTGGAGGCAAAAATAAATCCACCACTAATCAACAAAAATCTGATGAAAAGCCACATGTCTGGTGTGATTTCTGCAACAAGCCTCGCCACACACGTGAAACTTGTTGGAAAATCCATGGGAAACCTACAAATTGGAAGAGTAAGTCAGGTATCAAAAATGGACAAACCTTCCCTACTGCTAATGAGGCTGAAAGTAGTCCTTTCACTAAGGAACAAGTGGAGTATCTTCTTGCACTGCTGCAATTTGGCTCATCGTCATATGGGCCTCCTAGTGTTTCTGTTGCACACACAAGTAATGAATCAAAGGCTCTAACTTCTTGTTTTAATTCCTCAGCTCCATGGATAATAGTTTCGGGAGCATTTGATCATATGACCTATTCCTTTAAACTGTTTCAATCTTAAACACCATGTCCTGGAAATAAAAAAGTTAAGATTGCAGATGGTAGTTTTTCTCCTATCGCTAGGAAAGGACATGTACAAATCTTAGACAATATAAATCTTAAGGTTGTTCTCCATGTCCCTAATCTCGCCTGTAATCTTTTGTTTGTTAGCAAGCTGTCCCAAGATTCTAATTGTTCCATTACCTTTTTTGAATCTTATAGTGTGTTTCAAGACAAGAGTTCGGGGATGAAGATTGGCAGTGCTAGAATGATCAATGGTCTCTATTATTTTGAGGATAGTTTACCTAGCTCTAAAATGGTTCAAGAGTTTAGTAGTATTAGTTCTATGTTTGCCTATGAACAAATAATAGTTTGGTATTATAGATTGGGCCATCCTAATTTCATTTATCTAAAACGTTTATTTCCATCATTGTTCAAAAATATTGATCCCTTGATATTTCAATGTGAGAGCTGTTTTCTTGCAAAAAGCCAGCGAAAAACTTATGTTTCAAAACCATATCAACCTTTAAAATAGTTTTATCTTTTTCATACTGATGTTTGGGGACCTTCAAAAGTCACCACAACTTCTGGAAAAAAATGGTTTGTAACCTTTATTGATGATCATACTCGTCTATGTTGGGTTTATTTGATGCGTGAGAGATCTGAAGTTGAAAATTTTTTTAAAGATTTTTACAGTAGGATAGAAAATCAATTTCAGACAAGAATAAGTATTTTGAGATCAGATAATGGAACAAAAAATTATAACAAAAATTTGGAAATTTTTTTACAAGAAAAAGGAATTTTACATCAGTCTTCATGTTTAGATACTCTAGAATAAAATGGAATAGCCGAGCGAAAGAACAAACATTTTTTAGAAGTAGCTCGAGCTATGATTTTTAACATGAATCTGCCAAAATACTTGTGGGGAGACGCTGTGTTGACTGCATTATATCTCATTAATAGAATGCCAACTAGAATTTTGCAGTATTCTAGCCCTTTGGATTGTTTGAAATTTTTTTTTTTTTTCCATACTCACGTGTAAATTCAGATTTGCCTTTAAAAATCTTTGGCTGCACTGCATATGTACATATTTCAAAGAGATCTCAGTCAAAATTAGACCCAAGGGCAGAAAAATATGTTTTTGTTGGGTATGCCCCAAATAAAAAGTGTTGCAAATTTTTCAGCCCAATGACCAAAAAGTTCTACACTACAATGAATGCAACATTTTTGGAGCATCTCCCATTTTCTGGCAAAAATTTAATTCAGGGGGAGAGATTAGAGGAATCGAATTTTTGGGAAACAACAAAAGTTTTACCTAAACTAGTTTTTGACACTACTGGGTCTGTCAAATAGATAAGGGAACTAGGATCACTAAATCTGAAAATATTGAATATGAAATTGGTCTATTAGATAAGGAAATACTACGGATGGAAAAAAATCGATCCAATCTTGAGCTTGTGGTTTATACTAGGAAAAATATCCTTAAAAAGGGTATACCTTGAACCTGTACTAAATACCCGATATCCCGTTACATTACATATTACAATCTCTTTGCCAAGTATAGAGCTTTTACTACAAAAATTTCAAAACTTCTTGTGCCTAGAAACATTAAAGAGGTATTGGATGACCCGAATTGGAGAGCAGCAGTATTTGAAGAAATGGAGGCATTAAGGAAGAATAACACTTGGGATGTGGTTGGACTACCAAGTGAAAAAAGGGTTGTGAGCTGTAAATGGGTATTCACGGTTAAGTGCAAAGCTGATGGTACTATAGAAAGGTACAAGGCCAGATTAGTAGCAAAAGGTTTCACACAAACCTATGGAATAGATTATCAAGAAACCTTTTCCCCTGTTGCAAAGATAAATACAATTCGGGTTCTACTGTCTCTTGCTGTGAACTCAAATTGGCCCTTGTTTCAACTTGACGTAAAAAATGCCTTCCTTAATGGAGACTTAGAAGAAGAGGTATTATGAACTTGCCACCGGGGTTTGAGGAAAACTTGGGACTGGAAAAGTTTGCAAACTAAAAAAGTCTTTGTATGGACTTAAACAATCACTCAGAGCGTGGTTTGAATGTTTTGGCAAGGCAGTGAGGAGGTATGGTTTAATATAAAGCCAAGCGGATCACACCATGTTTTACAAACACTCAAGGGAAGGTAAAGTTGTTATCTTGATTGTGTATGTTGATGATAACGGGGGATGATTATGATGAGATAAATAAACTAAAAGGCGCATTGGCTAAGGAATTTGAGATCAAAGACTTGGGAAACTTGAAATACTTTCTTGGAATGGAATTTGCAAGGTCAAAGGAGGGAATTATTATAAATCAACAAAAATATGTGCTTAATTTACTCAATGAAATAGGCATGTTGGGATGCAAACCAGCAGAAACTCCCATGGAACCGATTGTAAAGTTGCAACCAGCCCTAGCTAAAGATGTGGGAGACAGGGAGAGGTATCAAAGACTCGTTGGAAGGCTTATTTACTTTTCACATACACGACTTGACATAGCTTTTTTAGTAAGCACAGTTAGTCAATTCATACACTCACCTGGATCGGAGCATTTTGAGTTTGTTTATAGATTTATAAGATATTTAAAAGGGACGCTAGACAAAGGGCTTCTCTTTAAGCCTCAAGGACATCCTAAGATTGAGGCTTACATTGATGCAGATTGGGCAGGCAGTATAACTGATAGAAGATTAACCTTTGGATATTGCACTTTGTGGGTGGCAATTTAGTAACTTGGCGCAGTAAGAAACAAAATGTAGTTGCAAGGAGTAGTGTGGAAGCAGAGTTTAGAGCCATTGCACATGGTATTTGTGAGGTTATGTGGATAAGGAGAATTTTACAAGAGTTAAAAGTTTTAGAAGATATACCTATGAAGTTGTTCTGTGACAATAAGGCTGCCATTTGTATTGCTAATAACCCAATCCTACATGATTGTACCAAGCATGTGGACAAGCACTTTATTAAAGAAAAAATAGAAAGTGGTCTGGTGTGCATGATCTATGTTCCAACCGAGGATTGAGTAGCTGATTTTTTAACCAAGGGAGTACCTAAAAAATAGTTTGATTGTCTAGTAAGCAAGCTAGCTATGAAAGATATTTTCGTACCAACTTGAGGGGGAGTGTGGAAAAATAGAAATTGTTTTTTAGGAAATAATATTTGTATAGTTGTAATTGTGTAATTAGCCAGGTGTCAGATCTGTATTCTTTAAGAAAGCATTATTAGCAGTTATTTGTTTCCTTGAATTAGAGATAGTGTTTCCTAGTCTGTGTTAGGCTGCTGTTGTATATATTCTTACAAAGGAATCAATAAAATATAATTTCTCCAAAAACCTGTCTTTTTCAAGTCACATAAATCTATGGATTGTTTAAAATCCTTCAATCTAAACATAGCCTCAAAGCAAATAGTTATTTTGCTTTTAGGCTATGGTAAGTTTCATCTGCACCTCCTTACAAATTACCAAATTAATTTTTTTTTAATGTGCTGATTTCTATTCAAGAAGATACGTTACATGGTCGTCTCAAGTGTACACTTTGAAACTTATCATTTACTTTTTTTTAACTAAAATTATCTAATTGTTTTATTTTTATGGTTGCTTAAACTTTTTAGTTTTATATTATAAACTTTTTGCACTTTTCTCTATATTAAGGAAGTTTAATCTCTCTCTCTCTCTCTCTCTCTCTCTCTCTCTTTTACATCTTTGCAATTTGCTAATATATTTTGTTTAGTTTTTTACCCGTGCTACATGATTGCCTGCTGCCAATTATTTTGGCACCTACTTTTGTGGTTTAGGGCTTGCAATTGACATGGCCAATGTCAATCCTTAAAATCGTGATTATATCTCTCTTAGGTCATGGAGGGTTACTGGTTTATTACATCATCTAGGATAATGAAGCTTAAAATGAAAAAAGAAAAAAATACAGAAAAAAAAGACAATTTTATACAGTATGGGCAGGGCAGCAGATAGTATTTCCTTTTTAGTGGTCAGAATATCATACTCATCCTTATCCTACTTCTTGGCTTTTGTATATCTTAGTAAATACTGTTTCTCTCTTTTATTTGGAAAGTTTTTATTTTGGTTATTGAATTATTATTTCCTTCTTGTTTTGATATGAGCCTACTGCATCACCATTTTCAATTTAGGTTGAGAATGCACCTAAAACAAAGTTTGAGGCAAGTCCGGAGAACCTAGAAGAAGCAGAAAACTCACCATCTGATTTAGAGAGTACTGAGGATAGAGGTTCAGATTTTAAGGTTACATCAAGCAGTGGGTGTTCAATTTCAGACGTGACTATCTTTAAATACTGTTTGGGAGGCTTGACTGATAGGGCTCTTCTTCTGAAGGAGGTTGCGTCCTCTGCTTCTGAAGAAGATCTTTTGAGATTTGCACATGATGTTTCCCTATATTCAGGATGCTCCCATCACAGGTAATCCACAATGGCTTGCTTCTTGCTGGATTTCATCAAGTTTAATACTGTTGGGCTCTTGAAATATGAGTATGCTCAATAACCATCTGGGTTGATGATTCATTACTGTATTTTTTGTGACAGTGGCTATAGTTTCATTCTAGCTACTATTTTGATGTCTGAGCTGGTGTATTACTTTAATTTAGTGTGTATTTTCTTTCATCTGTTTTGTGCTAAATACAACTTCCATACTATGCTAGCTTTTTTCATTATTTAATTGATGCATGGGTTTGGAAGTGAGAACAACATCGATGATTTGTGGCCCACATTCTACTCATTTGAAGGAGGCAACTTATGTTTAAACTAACATAAGAGATTAGTTATATGCTTTTTTATGTTTCCAACTTCTTTGTTTCTGCATTTACTCTTAATTGCTGTTAGAAAAGAAACCAAAAGTTTGTTTTCCAGCCCAAAGCATAGGGGCTCTTTACTAGAGTTCCAAGGTCGTCAGATTCTCTTAACTATTCATTGCTGTGAGTTTAGATCCTTTTACTAAAGATACTCTCTTTCTCCTCCAGCCGTCAAATAATGATTGCAAGGAGATTGATAGAGGAAGGAACCAAAGTTTGGAATTCGATTTCACAAAATAACTGTGCCGTTCATTGGGAAAATGTGGTTTTCGAGATCGAAGAGCAATTCATGAAGATTGCTTGCTGCAGTAGTAGATCTCTCACAGAACAGGTTTTTCTTATACATCATTTTCTTCATTTAATCCTGTGTATGCAAACAAAGATGCTGCTGATAAATCTAAATTAGATAATAGTGATTTGAAATTAATATTACAGATTGTAGAACTTCTTAATAGGTGCCTGCAAGTGCCTTGTAGGTGAGGAGCATTCTTTTATGAGTATGTTAGTTGGTATTGCATTCTTTTTACTGATTGGTGGTTAAGGTTTATGAAAGTAATTGAACAGTGCCATTTTAATTAGGGATAGTACCACTCTTGAACTTTAGGTGTTCATCTAATCCTATTTCATCCTTTCGATTGTTGCAATGTCATAAATGATCAGAACTAATGGTGGGTAGACAAGTTTTCAGCTGAAATTGCAACGACTCACGTTATTGGTATTCTTTTGAGGTATAGAAAATGACTTGAGGTAAAACAAATATCTATTTAAAGAGGCAAAATTTAATTGATAAAATTAAGTCAAAAGTTTCATAAAATTAAGAGATTTAGGTCTCTCTAACGAGTCCTAAGGTCTGGATTCCTGTTGACGAATTCAATAGCTGGTAACACAATCCAGGGAACATAACAGTAATTGTATCTAAATTTTAGTTTAATTTAAAAACTTAGAAGATTATGATTTGTAACTTTTATTATATTATCATATTTGATATTGAACTTTTCATTTATATTTACTTAGTTAAACAGGCAACAGTTTATGGGTAATAAATGTGTAGTGTTATTCAAATTTTGGATGGATATGGGTAGTAGAGGGATAATTATAAATGGATTTGGGATGGGCACGAGTAGTTCTAAGTTAAAGGGTAGGAACAAGTAGGACCATTTTCATGGGTACCTTCCCACTGCCATCCCTAGAAATTAGTTTTTTTCTAGTCAGTTTTTCAGTTTTCCTGCTTTTCATTGCCATTGATGATTTGATTTTGAAGTGGATACTTTTGATGTGTGAGGCACCTTTTTATTGTTTGTAAGTAAGAATAATCAATTAACTTTAATATGGACTATTTGGTGTATTATTAATTGCTTCAGGACCTTGAGGTTTTGAGGAGGATTGCTGGATGCCGGGAGTATGTTGCCCAAGAAAACTTTGAAAAGATGTGGTGCTGGTTATACCCTATTGCTTTTACACTATCAAGAGATAAGGTAAACTCATTGTGGAATTCAACATCACCTAAGTGGATAGAGGGATTTATCACAAAGGATGAAGCAGAATTTTCACTTCAAGGTCCTAGGGGTCTTCAAGAGCCCGGAACATTTATATTGCGGTTTCCTACGTCAAGGAGCTGGCCCCACCCTGATGCTGGTAGCTTAATTGTGACTTACGTAGGTGGTGATTGCGCTATTCATCACAGGCTGCTTTGTCTTGATTATGTGTACAGGTATGAGCTTCCTTTCTCTTTCCTCTCTCACTTTCTTTTTTTATTGAAGGTGAAAATTTATTCCATACTGATTAGATACAGACAATTTTTTCTATAACATTGGGGCAAATAAAATTATATATGATTGTAACTTTTTAGGATGGGGTAGATGAAATGAACAGAATAAAATGTGAGTGATAATATGTTTATCTCTAGATGCTAAGGTTATCATAAGTGAGTGATGATATGTTTATCTCTAAAATAAGAGCCCATTTCAAGGGCCCATTAAACAGCCACAATTTTAAGTCCAAAAACTATGAGTTTTATCAAAGTTACCTATAAGTTTTAGCTTAGTGGTACTTGTCTTGTCCTAGGTCACAAATCCGACCTCAATCAGATCCCTTTTAACGGGAAAAAAAGTTAGAATTCAAAATTGAAGAATAATTAACACTAAACTTAACCTGCCCTTTTTCTCTCTCTCTCCTCTGTAAATCCAACCATATAATTGACATTGAAACTGAATTTAATGCAGCTCCCTCAGTTTTACCAAGTAATGTAATCAACTCTTTGCAGAATTCGTTGATAAGGTATAAAGTTTTACTTAATAATATTGATGGAATAAGTAATGTTAATTTACAGAAAAACCACAAAATAACTAAAAACATTGCTGTCATCCAATCAATTTTTGCTTCTGCCATCTAATTAACTTTCCTCATCTATCCATAGGTGAAACCATGTAAACTTGACCAGATGTGAATGTGAACATTAAGTCCTTATTCTGCTGAAAACTGAACTCTGTAACCCTAGTTATGCCAATTATGTTCTATGAATGCAATATAATAAAAGCATGTTAAATGTTCATTGATGATTCACTGGGGCATTAAGGTAAAGATTCAGTCATGTGAAATATCTGAGACTGCATTTTGAGAAGAATGGGTGATTGTAGTAGACAATGACATGGATTTAGTGGCAAGAAAAGTATTTGATAATTGCAACAGAATTGTTTTGCCCTAATCAGAGGGGGTAAGAATTTCTGCTTAACTGGTGCAGTGTTCTGAATTTGTGTACTTCTCACTCACTTGCATGTTTCTGAGCCATGTAATGCTTTAATCATTTTCATCTTTTTCCTTACTACCATTGCAGCATATGTTCAAAGTTATACTAGTCAGTATACATCTGTAAAAATCAGAGTGTTAAAATTGCTTTCCTGAAAAATAAGAAGAAATTAGATATTACAATTCTTTTTTTTTTTTTTTGCCCCTGCATGTGGGTGTGTTGGTTACTTTTAACAGCTATTGAGTTTTTATGATCAAACAGGGCTATTATAAAAATGTTCATATGGTGTTTCTGTCAACTACTGTAACAATGATGCTAAATAGACCACCATTATAGCTGCCAAAGCCATAGCTAGAGTTAAATAGGCTCGACAAAACCCTTCATTTTAGGAAAACAGCCAAAGGGATGATAAGTATAAAAGAAAGAGCTTACAAAGTGAAAATCTTTCAGTAGTCTCACATTTAAAATAAAATTTATTTTTGTGTTTAGGGGTTGTGCATCTAAAAAATGAGCGTTGGCTAGAAGGAAATTCTTAGAAAGATGTTAGGCACGCAGTAGCAAAGGAGACATAAGGGTGAATTTTGCCAACGGTACCTCAATGATGTAAATTGTAACAACTTAGCACTCCAAAGATTATTTATAACATAAAAGTACTTCAATTATATAAATCGTAACAATTCATTACCTCAAAAATTATTTGTAACACAAAAGTACCTCAACTTTTATTTTATAACTAAATAGTACTCATGTCTTCAGCTATTATGATTCGTTTAACATTGTGTTTGGAAAAAACACTTTTCAAAAAAAAATTGTATTTTTAACTTTTTTGAATTTAGAAAACTATTTTTGGTAGATACAGATAAATAGATATTTTTTCCAAAAGAAGATTTGAAAAAAAAAACAATTCATAAAAAATAAAAAAAATTAGTTAATTAAATCAAAAAATTCAAAACATGCTTTTAGAACACTCAACAGCACTCTCAAACACCCTCTTAGTCTCTTTAATAGAAGTATGATACGAAATATCCAGATAAATTTTAATAAAAACAAAATTAGTTATAATATCCAATCAGTAAATTGAAATTTATTTGATGTGAATATTATTGCTAATTTTATTCTTATTAAAATTTATCTTATGTGGATATTTCATATCACGCTTATGTTAGGGAGACTAATAATCAAAGACGGAAGTATTATTTAGTTACAAAATACAAGTTGAGGTACTTTTGTGTTACAAAATAAAAATTGAGGTACTTTTGTGTTACAAATAATTTTTGAGGTACTGAGTTGTTATGATTTACATAATTTGAGTACTTTTGTGTTACAAATAATCTTTCAAGTACTGAGTTGTTACGAGTTAAATAATTGGAATACAGTAGGTGAAATTCATCCGAGACATAAGAACAACAGTCTTTTATCTCTAGTAAGAAACACCAAACATTGACAATCAGTTAGGCCATGTTTGGTTCATGAAATAAGAAAGAAATAGATTATTATTCCATAAGATTTTGTATTCCTTAATTTGGTTCAATTTTAAAGTGTGGAATTCTAATTCTATGAAATTGCAATTCTACAATTTTGTGGAATACAAATTCTTTCCAAAATCAAAGAATATGAATTCTTTATCATGTGGAATTTAAAATTTCCATTGTTATCTCTACCCCTCATTATATTCTTCTTCACCTTGGCAACATGTATTTTCAATTAAGCTTCTAGCTAGGATAAGTGATAACATAGTTGCTACTATTATTATTATTGTTGTTGTTGTTGTTATTGGTGATGGAAATAAAATATATGTCATCACTTATTATAACATAGTTGCTACTTTTATTATTATTATTATTATTGGTGATGGAAATAATATATATATGTTTGAAATTGAAATTTATTTGTTATATATGTTTATTTTTTATTTTTAAGATTAATTGACACATTTTAAAATATTTTTTTAAAAATTATTTATTATGCATTTAAATTATTTTAAAAGAATAAAATATGCATGCTAATTTTTTTATATATTATATGTTTATTTTTTTAAGTAAAACATGGTAAAATTGTATGACAATCTGATTTTCATATTAATAATGAAATTTATTATAAGGATATTAAAGTAATTTGTGTTTAAATTTACTTATTTTACTTAGCAATACTTATGAACCAAACATAGAAATATAGAATTCTATGTCATGAACCAAATTATGGAATAGGAATAACTATTCCATTGATTGCTTGTTCTATTCCTTAGGAATAGCTATTCTATTACTTATGAATTCTATTCCGCGAACCAAAAATGACCTTAGTGTCTTAGTTTAAGTCTTCAATGATAATCTCTAGAGAGGTAAAGCACACTTAGGCATTTTGGATAGCAAAATTTAATAGGAAAGGGTGGATAGATGAAACAGGAAATAATATTAAAAAAAGTCCCGCTCTGATATATCTCAATGATCAACATTGCAAATTTTTCACATGGCGACTCTCTACCCTAACTCTTGTGGTTATATGCTTGTATTCTGGCTGGAGAAATGCTATCAACACTTTCTCATGCACTTTCCACCATACGCTTCCAATGTAAAAAATGCATGTATCTCTTTACTTATAAAACACCATTATTTTTATAATAAAAGTTAGTGTTTTATTAAAAAAGATACATCTTTTTTGCATTGAAAGTTATGATGAAAAGTGCATGAGAAAGTATTGGTACCATTCCTCTTTTGGCTAATATTATGCTCTTTAGTATTAGATAATTTTTGAAATGCTATTTCCTGTGGAATGGGATAGTGATTATTTGTTTAACGAGAAGTGCTATCAACACTTTCTTGCACAATTCCTACCATACTATTCCAATGAAAAAAAGCCATGTGTTTTTTCATTTATAAAATATTAATATTTTTATAATAAAAGTTGGTGTTTTATAGAAAAAAAATAACACGTCATTTTTTTATTGGAAGTGTATGGTGGAAATTGTATAAGGAAGTGTTAGTAGCACTCCTCTTGTTTAACAATAAAGGCTATTGGGATAATAAGTTAATAACAGTTCAACAGAAGTTTCTTCAGTGAGTTCGTTTTTCGAAGTTAAACTACGTAACCAATTACTTTATTATGTTAAATTGGTTCTTGAAATGCTTGGTTGTTTTTATTCTCGGGATTAAAGGAAAACCACAATTATTATAAACAAGTAAACACTCATGAAGTCAATATATTAGAGCTCATTATTTACTTTTGCTAAAGCATCTGTGTTGTTTTACTGTCTATGCAGTTGTGAGGAAAGCCAGATGAATGTGAAACCATTGCAAGATATGATATTGGCAGAGTCTGAGCTCTCTCGATTGGGAAGGCATGATATTCAATCTTCTCATATCTTCCTATATAATGATGCTCTTATTGTCGATAATATTTTCACGTTGGTCCATTAGCGTTCAAAAATTTTTCTACTTGAAAATGCAGGACAGTAAGAAATCGATAGCTCAGGTATGATGTCAGAAAACATCTTTCTGTTTCTGGCGTTTGATGATTATGGATTCATGTGTGCAGAATGCTGAGCGACCTCTCAAACCCGTGCCCCTCTGGGCATCTTCTCGCTTACAGTTTTCATCATTTGTCAAGAAATGGTGCTTTTAGTTGCAATTTGGCTTGTCTTTGTTTTGTAAATATGTGAAATTTTCCATAGCATTGGATTTTTAAGTGGGAAAAAGGTCTGCAGAGCTTAGTTAAATAGGCTCTTTCTAATGAGACATTATCCTGTGAAATAGTTTCCCTGAAAAATGGAAAGCTTCAAAAGCAATCGTCTTTGGCTTTTTCAGAATTAAAAATAGACATAAACTTCATGATATGACTTCTCTCTTCTCATAAAGGTGGGAGTATTAAGTGTAAACAGAAGAGGAATGTGAACTTCATTGCTGCCAATTTGGAATTCATAATGTCAACAAAACAATTCTGGGTTATGGAACTACAGCTGTCAACTGTGGAATCATGTGAAGTTTGGTGCAAATTTTTCTGCTTATTAGATATTTGGTGTGTCGGCATTTTTCCTTGCTTCTGGGAAAATTTTGTAATTTCATTTTTAGAAATTTTCAACAATTTATTAGTTTAGTTAAAATTAACTTTTTTTAAAAAAAATGAAATAAATTATTTTAACTAAAATGTTGAATTTATTATATGAATATTAGATTCGGCTCTTTTTTGAGTTCAGATCAATTTCAGGCAGAGATTATTAGGGTATCAAATTTTTTACAAATTAAATTAAAAAACATCAATGAAAAAGGGAAAAAAAAGAAAGGCAATCACGAGTGGAACAATCTAACAGACATGAGGCTAATACACCCTCCAAATGTCAACAACAAAAAAAAAAAGTTAAAAAAGTTAGGCATGGTAGGCCAATGAAGTAATTCAAAATTTTCAATTATTTCTTCCTAACTTCACACTTAGAAGCTAAACAAACACCTTTCTTTCATAACTAAATGAACAGTGAATACTCAATGCCACAAATTTCAGCAAATAAATGCAAAGGTTTTGTGTACGTGAAGAAGTTTTGTAAATGGGGAAAGGAAGAGACATAGCACTCTACATAACAATTTGCTGTGTTGCCTTCATCATATCCAAGATAATCATTGCTGTCCTTCTCTACAAGAGATGGAAAAGAAAGCATTTAGCTTATGAAGATGGCTTCTCAGGTAATTAAACACTGTTTTTTTCAAAAAAAAAAATTAATAACTAAAAATTAATAAATGGCATTTGGGGTTTTTACAGGTGGGAAAATGGTTATGTTCAAGTCTGCAAATTTGCAATCTCTTACAACTGATATGATGTTGAAGAAGACACTGAAATTAAGCAACAAAGACATCATAGGGCATGGAGGATATGGAATTGTTTATAGATTGATGATAAATGATTCAATGGCCTTTGCTGTTAAAAGACTAAACAGATCAAGTTCTGAGAGAGATCAAGCTTTCCATAGAGAGTTGGAAGCTTTAGCAGATATTAAGCACAGAAATATTGTCACTCTTCATGGATATTACTCTGCTCCTCAATATAATCTTCTTATTTATCAGTTCATGCCTAATGGAAGTTTAGATTCATTCATCCATGGTAATGGTTCAATTTTTTTTTTCTTCTTTTGGTTATTGGGTTTTAAGCTAAAGTGGATATTTCTTTTGCAGGCAGATCAATGGAGAAAAAGTACTTAGATTGGCCATCCAGATATAAGATAGCATTAGGTGCTGCAAAAGGAATTGCATATATGCATCATGATTGCATTCCTCACATTATACATAGAGATATCAAGTCAAGCAATATATTGCTAGATGAAAACATGGAAGCTAGAGTATCTGATTTTGGATTGGCTACATTGATGCAACCGGATAAAACTCATGTTTCTACATTTCCTGCTGGAACTTTTGGATACTTGGCTCCTGGTACCCAACAATTTATCCCACTTGATCTTTCCCTTTCTGATGATTTTTCACTTATATGCTAAATCATGTCATTCTCTGCAGAATACTTCGATACCGGCAAGGCAACTGCAAAAGGGGATGTTTACAGCTTTGGAGTTGTTCTGTTAGAACTTCTGACTGGGAAAAAACCAACAGATGAAACTTTTTTTGAGGAAGGAACTAAGCTTGTGACATGGGTAAGTTCCAGCACATTGTACTGCTCAAAGGAACCAAGTATAGAGTAGGGGTGTAATTGAGTTGAGCTAAGGCAAGACAGTACCATGCTCAAGATCGATTCAATTGAAAAACTTGAAGTTCGAACTCGAATTTAAACTCTTGAGCATTTTTTTTAATTGTTCAAAACTCGACTAGTAATATATTTGAGCTATTTGAGCTCGACTCGATAAAGTTCAAATCAACTAAAAAGTTTAATAAACAATGTATTCGGCTCGGCTCGGCTCAACTCTACTCTATTAAACTTGAATATGTTTAAATACTGAGGGTATAAAAATAATTTAATAAATAATAAAAAAAACAACTGCTCAATTAAGCTTGCGAGTCTTACGAGTCACTTTTTTATGATACTCGAACTCAACTCGACAATTTAAGCTCGAGCTCGACTTGATTAATTTCGAGTCAAATTCAAATATTTTACCAATTAAACTTGAATAGCTCGTAAGTAATTTAACTCATTTACACCCTTAATATAGACATTATCTGAAAAAAATATGTGCATGTAACAACGCATATGTGGATGGTTGACCTTATCATTTTGCACATTTTTTTAACAGGTAAAGATGGTGATTGAAGACAAGAAGGAGGAGTATGTACTGGACGACAGCTTAAAGTGTGGTCCGATTGATGAGATTAATAATGTCTTCAGAATTGCATTCTTGTGCCTTGAATCAGAGCCCTCTAAGAGACCCACCATGAGTGAGATTGTCAAGATGCTTGAGCAAAGCCAAAATGATACAAGTTCGTAAATGATTCTTCATATTTGAATATTTTAGCTAAATGCTAACATTGCAACAATCTAATAAAATGCCATTATCTTCCAAAATTTTTATGATTCAAGATAACATAATTTCCTAAATTCCAGGTAGTCATGAAAGTACAATCTTGTTATCACTAATAGTTATAAAGCTCTCTTTCTTTTCTCATTCTTTTTAATGTGAAATGAGGAAGCTAGTACCTTTCCAAATTTAATGTCTTATATTCAGTTCAGAATCTTTTTTGTGTTTTGCCGATATGGAATTCGCTTAGAAATATTAATATTATACCATTGTATACTAAAGCTTTCAAGGAAGGAGAAACTGAAGCATCTCCAAGAAATACATTGAAAAGGGCGGATGTAATATTTTCTTTTTGACTCAATGGTAACACCATCACCAGATGGCATCCCATTGGATATACAAATCTAAAAATCACAAAACAGCAGTCTGAATTTAATATGATGGATGGAGAACTAAAAAAAAAAATTCAATTAAGAAATTAAAAATAAATTGAATATGAATTCTTTTACCAAATTAACCGTGCTTGGAAATGTGTTTTTCCATCTTCACTAGATTCCAACCATGTCAAGAACATGCAAGTTCCATTTTGAAGAGGTTGACCTTGGAAGGTGCTCCAAAAGGTCGATAGAGCTAACTCATCAGTGGAGCTGATTCCTTGATTCTTGGAGAGGTAGTATAACTATTTTTTTTGGTAGAAACAGGTAAATAGAATTTTTTTTTTTCTAAAAACAGGTTTGAAAAAAATAGTTTATAAAAAATTTAAAAAATCAGTTAATTAAATAAAAAATTTCAAAATATATTTCTATGATACTCAACAACAATGCAAAACACCTCAAAGTAAACTCCTTAACAAGGAAAAATAAAATAAAAGTGAGTAAAATGAGAGTTATTCCACATTTCCAAAATTTCAAGTGGGGACATGAGCTTATATAAAAAGGTACATTCTCACATTGGTAAGAAAACAATATGGAAGTATCTCTCTCGCGCACATAGACACAAGGGGGTGCAAATCTACAGTTTGGAATAGGCAAGTGCACAACCTGTGCGCACAAATATCGGACTGAAATCCCTTAGGCCAAGCCCAACTTTTATATTTTTATTTCTGCAAATTAGAGTTATGATAGACACTTCTGTATCGTTGCGACACACTTGTGCACATTAGGTAATTAACCATGCACGACACAACTGTGTTGCTGTGACATACTCATAGCAGTGGCTTTTCCAGAAAAATGACTCTTGAGCTTCTTCTTTTTTAATATTACAAAAAATAATATGCTTTTTATTCACCATTATTGGAATATTATAAGAACATTATGTGTAATCATAATGAATGTTTAATCACATTAAATTCCTCTCTCTGCCCATATATCTAGTATAAATAGGTGTTTCAATATCATGTTTGAGAAACCTTTTGAGATATCTTTTTCCTTCTCATTTTTCTTATTCTTCTCAAGTAATAAAGCGAGTAATGTACTTTAGTTCACTTTAAGTAGTTGTGTGTTCAACTTCTACTCGTTGTTTATTGTATTGTAGAAAATAAACATCGGTGAATTTAAACATCATTTGTAAAGAGGAATTTATCTCAATGATATTATGTAATACATAGGTCTCAGATTATTTCCTTCTATCTCTCTTTTGAGTTTTATCTGAATACTAGATGAACTATATTTCACATTCTTAACAGTTTTGTATCAACTCATTCACATGTTCTTTGGTTATAAATTTGTTTTTTTACACACAATAACATTCTCAAACACCCTTTAGAATAAGACAAATTGGTTATCTTAATACGCATATGTCTTCCAAGTAGAGCTAGAAACTGCTATTCAAATCCAAATCCAACTAGAACTTGCTACTGCTTATTTACCAATAAAACAAATCACTTTCTCTTGCACAGGCAGGTCCAATTGGCAAATTGTATTGCTGCTTTGTTGAAAATTATTGTTGGCATTAATCCATATGTCAGATTTCTAGTAAAATTTTAATTTACATATTATTATTATTATACATCAATTTTAAAGTAAGTCAAGTTCATTAATATAATTTTAAATATTTTAAATTATTTTTTAATTTTCTTCTTCATTATCGATCTCTTTTTTGAGTAATTTTGATTTTAAATTTTGTATTTTGTTTAATTTTGATTGTTGAGACATTTTCATAAGACTTAAATTGTAACACCCCACTTATATAATAGGAATAATCTCATTATATAGGTGAAATGTCACGTGACTAGCTGGATAAACCGATCTAAAATTTATAATATTTTTTTTCTTATTAATAAATAAATCTATAAATATATATAATTCTAATTAAGTGTACTATATTAGTTATCATCTTAGATCATTGTTTCATTTATTTATATATCACGTGATCATAATTACTAATTTAAATCTATCTGCAGTTTACAAATCTCATTCGTAACCATATACTAAATATTATATCAAAATATAAAACATGTTCTTTTACTTTATTCATGACATGTTGATTAGCCCATATGCATGATTATAAACAAAATACAAAAACATAATGTTATTGACCCACAAACCGGGTCTCAATATCGATTCTAAGATGGGCTTTGTCTTCTCTTGTCAACTTCTGAAATCTGCTGTCTATAAGCTCCTAAACTTGTGTGAGAGAAACTCACGTTAAGCTATCTCTAGCTTAGTGGTATATATAAGTATTAAAGTTCTCTCATACAGTTACACAAATGGATAACATATATTTCACAATAAATATGCAAGTAGCATGTCAATATTCAAGATTAACATGTTTTACTAATAATATATATCAATTATTTATTTAACTTGTCATACTAAATTTATGCAAACAATTTCATTTAACATATCATATTACGCATTCACTAATTATACCATGCTACTCCACACAATATTTTCAAAATACATCACACAATCATTTCTTACTCTATTTCAAATATACATAATTAATTCTCATATTTCATTTTAGAGTTTATTCTCCACGAGCCTAGGCTACCCTATTCACCAAAAGCTCCAATCAAGAGCGCTCCTCTAGCCTATGACAGCTTGACTGAGTATAACATTATCTGTATATAATAGGATACAGGGTGCTCCACGAGTCTAAGCCTCTCTATTCTTAAAATTTATAACTAAGTTAGTACCGTATTTTCCCTTAATGATGCCCTATTTATCCTAAGCTAGCCCTCAAGTAGAGAAATGAGCAAATAAAGCTATTACTGATTTATTTCATAAAAATAATCACATATTCACAATTTATTTCAAAATCATATATTAACATGACATTTCATCATGTATTACCATTAATTAAGCACTAATCATTTCACTCAATTCTCAACATATTTTCTATACTTTAACTATCAAACATTATCTCATAATCATAATTATACCATAATATAAAATTTTATTATTTCAATGCATGCATTATGTCATATATACACACAATCATGCAATTAGAGAGAACTAAAATATCTATATGTACAAACCTTAATGAAGCTCTTTTTTAAAATCCAAAATTTGGAGTTTACCTATTTTGTGGCTCTTCTCCTTGTTGTTGACCTAATTTGGAAATACAATGGATTAATATATTGTTAAAATACTTATTCTTAATTTAGTTTTAAATAAATAACTACTAAGTGGCAATATGACCTTGAAGGATTATTAACCCTATAACTTTTTTTACACCTATCTAATTTAGGTGATTCTTCTTTCTAATTAAAATTAACAAATAATAATATGACATATTAAAATTTCATAATTTTTGGTACAGTTCCAAAGTTTGTCCTGTCTCCTGTTCTTGGGCAGTTTTGAAATATGAATTTTAAGAATTCATATCTTTTAACGTATAGATTGTAATATTATGAAACTTTGTAGAAATTTAGATGAGATAATTTAGAACATTTTTCATGTTTACCTCTTTTAGCAATTTGGTCTCTAAGGTCCTCAATTGATAGTGATAATGTAACTAGTCCAACACATGATAACAACCAACCAGTACATATTCTCATAGTCATAACTCACAAAATACATCATTTAAGGTAAAGCTTCCACTAGAATATACCTAAGACCTTTCCCTAAAACTTTTATGTTTAAATATTTACCCAGTTTGGTCTTTAAAGAGTTCAAAATTGAGTAGGAAATTGCTAAGGCTGCACAAGTACAAGGAAGTAGCTCACTCAAGTAACAATTATGATTCATTTCACTATAACTTAGCCTACACAACAATTATTTACACTAAATTTTGTGGACAACTAGAGAATATATAGAACTACAACATTTATGTTTAATACTTTTTCAAAGTCAATTTTTATTGCCATTGAAATCGGAACACAAAGTACTGTCATAGTAAAACCCTAGCAGCTCCAACAATACACTAATAATGGAGAGAAGAATAACTTACAAAAAATCAATTATTTTGAAGTGATTTTTGCATCAAATTTCTAGAAAAATGATGGAGGAATGAAGGCTCTTATTGGGAGGGAGGAGAGGATTGAAGTGAAAAATGATAAAATGTATAGAAGCTCCAAACATTATATATGGCACAAAGCAACCTCTCCACCGACTTAACTTTTTTTTTCTATCTGATTTTTCTTAGTCTGTCTTTTTTTTTAATTTCATTTTTTTCTTTTTTATTTTCTTTTAATTTTTAATTTTAATTTTTTTAAATTTAATTATCTAAAGGCTCTTATTGAGAGGGAGGAGAGGATTGAAGTGAAAAATGATAGAAATGTGTAGAAGCTCCAAAGATTATATATGGCACAAAGCCACCTCTCCACCGACTTAACTTTTTTTTTTTCTATCTGATTTTTTTTTTGGTCTGCCTTTTTTCTAATTTCATTTTTTTCTTTTTTATTTTCTTTTAATTTTTTTAAACTTATTTATCTATTATTATTATTATTTCCATATTTTTACATATATCTAGTCTTTATTGAATTGAACTTTAATC
>CATIWF010151164.1:0-11028 GCA_949630135.1 Balakata baccata | reverse complement strand
GAGTAAATATTGGATAAACTTTGGTAAATATTGAATAAAAGTTGTGTAACTTCAACTTTTATTAAATTTGTTGTAAATCTCGGTTTATAATTTGAGTAAATCTTATAAGTAAATCTTTGATAAATCTTTTTTAACTTCAATTGTTATTAATTTTGTAGTAAATTTTAGATAAATCTTGAATAAATTTTGGGTAATTTTTAGACAAATTTTGGTAAATCTTTAGTAAATCTTGTGTAACTTCAATTTTCATTAATTTTCTTGTAAGCATTTGATATAATTTAAGTAAATTTTTGACAAACCTTTTGTAACTAAATTTTTTATTAATTTTATGATAAACTTAGGGTAAATCTTAGATAATTTTTGGATAAACTTTAGTAAATATTGAGTAAATCTTAAGTAAATCTTTAATAAAACTTTTGTAACTTCAATTTTCATTATTTTATAATAAACTTTGGATAAAATTCGGGTAAATCTCGGGTAAACTTTAATTTTCGATATTTTTGTAAATATTTTAGGAGATCGAGAATATTTGAAAAAAAACATTAGGGTGCCTAATATTTTTGAAAAAAACTTTAAAGAGCAAATTTTTGTAAATGTATTGGCATTTTTTTTTTTCTATTTTTGTAAAATTTCCAATTATATTTTGAGGAAATTTTACCCTTTCCCATTTTTCATTTTTTTTCCATAAATATCTGTAATTTTTTTTTGTTTTTTGTTTTCAATCTTATTCAAATTAATTTCTTTTGTACTGATTTTTTTAATGAAAGTTTAATCAAATTACAGATTAGGAAAAACATCAATTGCAGATCAAGAATTATATCTTTGTCTTCATCGGAAACCAACTCATTACTTTCTTTTCTTCGATCGCATCAAGACTATACAAATATAGAAAGCGAGTGAAGCCTGGGTAACCTGACAGTAGGTCTCTAGTAAGGGAATCAAGAACGGTAGCCATAGAAATAAGAAAAAGAGAAAACAAAGGTCTGCATGTAAAAGAATGATATGATGAGAAGAATTTGTAAGTAAAAAATGGAGACAATATCTAAAGAGGTAGTTATTATGATAATGATAATGCAATTGTGATATGTTTGTGATTATTATGATGATATTTAAGTCTGTATATCTTTTTTCTTCTTATGAAATTACTAAGGCATCCTTAAGGTATACCGGAGATATTCTCATGGAATTCCCAAAATATATCTAAGTATCCCTAATATATATCCACAATGTATTCCCAAGGTATACCAGAGGTATTCCCAAATGTATACCAAAGTATCCCCAAGATATTACCAGAGAATTCCTTTCAGAAAATTCTTAAGAAATTCCCAAGGTATACCAAAAGTATCCACAATGTATTCCCATAAAATTCTCAAAGTTATTCCTAAGGTATACCCAAGATATTTCTAGAGAATTTTTCCTAAGGAATTCCTTGAGAATTCCTGAGGTATACTCAAAGTATTCCTAAAGTATACCTAAAGTATACCCAAAATATTCTAGATGTATTCCTAAGGAAGGCCCAAGATAACCTTAATGTATATCCAAAATATTTCAAAAGGTATACCAAACTGTTTGTTTGAGATTTTTATGATGTTTTGAATTTTGATTGTCTTCTTCTTATTCTTCTTCTTTAATGATTTAATTGTTCTTATTCTTTTTGTTGTTTTTAGTTAAAATTGAACCAAGATATTTCCAAAGTATACCAAAAATATACTGTCTTGGCATATTTTGGAGTGATTTTGAAATTTATATATTATTGGAATTTTAAAAAATTGTTTTCAATAAAATAGAAAAAAAATTTGAGCGTCAGTAGAAATACAAATAGATACCCGTTTTTTTGGCATTTTCGTAAAATTCCCTTATATTTAGTATTGTGTTAGAAAAAAATATTTTTTACAAAAAAATTTATTATTAACTTTTTTAAAAAAAATTTTAAAAAATATTTCTATAGAAGAGTACAAAAATAGATTTTTTTTCCCAAAACAAGTTTGATCAAAGCAGTTTATAAAAAATTAAACAAAATCAGTCAATTATATATATATATATATATATATATATTATGTTGGTCAGTAGGTATATGAATAAGTCAAACTATTTATGAGCTAGTCTAGTTCAACTCTCAAAATACTCAAATTTGACTTGGACTTAATCGAGTCGAACTCTAGTAGTTTGAGTAGTTTATCCAGTAGAGAATATCACAACACTCAATTCGTAAGAATCGTAAACTTAATCAAGCTAGACTATTTTTATTATTTATTAAATTACATTTATACCCTTACTATTTAAATAGCCTAAAAGCTTTATATCTCTTTTTTTTAGTTCGAGTCGAGTTTAATTGAGTATATTTCAAGTCGAGTTGAGCTAAATATTCTACCTATTAAATTTTTTAGCTCAATTGAATTTTATTGAATTGAGCTCTAGTAGCTCGAGTATTTTTGGAATCAAGTTTCGAACAATTGAATAAAAATTCTATTAAGTTCGAATCAAGTTTGAGTTTCGAATATTTTAATTGAGTCGAACTCGAGTCTAACACTATATCAACTCGACTTGATTACACCTTATTAACCAATATAATTTTTGGTGTAAACTACACCCCAAATATTTTCATTCGATTTACATACTGAAGCTAATGTTGGCAAGTATATTATTCTTGCATGGATTTGAAGTTTGCAAGTAAAGTCGCAAACAAGACATTAAAGAAGAGGTAGAAAGGGAGGGCATTAATGTAACATCTCAAATGGAGTGGTTGTGCAACGTTTACTTACAGTTAACTCTTTATATATGAACTCAATAGTGTTGTAATTAACTAATTATGCCATCAGACACTGACTTGCATGTTTTCATAATTAACCTACACAAGTGGAGGGAAGATAACATAACAACCCACATATTTATTACATACATGTGTGTGATGTTTTCATGTTTATTATACCTAATACTGCTATAAATGATTGAACTAGTTTTTTCTGTCAATTGTTTGTTAACATAAAGGACAAATATCATATGTTTTTATAATTATATCTAATTTTATACAAATTTTATTTAAATTATATAAACTTTTACTTTAATAATGAATCTAGCATCATATTACTGAACTGTGTTCCGAACCTAGCTAATATATTATATGGACAATTTAGGAATGACAACGAGATGAATTTGGGGTGGAGCTCCCTGTTTCTGTCTCCGACTCCAAAAAATATACCCTATCCTCATCTCCGTCTCGTTCCTTGCTAAAAAAGTTTTATAGGTTTCCGTCACTGATTCTGACAGGAATAAAAATCCCTGATTTGAACCCAATCTCTGAGTTTACTAATTTTTTTATTTTATTTTCAAATTAAAAATATTTTTTATTTTAATTAATTAGTTAATTATATGCATTTTTAAATAAAAAATATTTTTACTTTAAATAAATATCATATTTTTATTTTATTATTTTTAAAAATTAGTAATTATATTAAAATATAAATGATTAATATATATATAAATATAAATATAAATATAAATATATAATTTATCGAGGCAGGATTCAGGGCAGAGCACAAATATACCGTTTCCCACTACAAAAAAATTCAGGTCCGAGTAGGGCAGCGTAGATGAGTGTCCAATTGTCATTCCTAGGACAATCCACATCATCCGGATAATTCACATAAGGCCAACTAGGTTTGGAGTACAGTTCTGTTATACTGAAATTATATTTGTTATTAAAGTGAAAGTTCATATAATTTAAATAAAATTTTTATAGAATTAGATATAATTGTAAAAAAATATAAAGTTTAGAATTTAATATGATATTTACCTTAAAATAAATTATGGGGTGCCCCTTAGGAAACAAAAGCAACACCTTGCTAAATGTTTCATATGGGTAAAGGAGGCCACAGATCAAACTGGCCTGTTGAACCGGCTAGGTCAAACCCAAACTAGACCGATCAATGCCGAATTTGGATCTAGCCTGGACAATTGCATGGGATGGAAAGAGTCCCATTCGGGCCCTTCTCCTATGAACGGTGAACAAAGTTCAGGATTTAAAATTTTTCCCCTTGTTTGCAAGAGAGCCATTTGGTGCCCTGCCCCCCCATACTCTCCCTCTCTCCTCCCAACCATTGCTCTCCAACTTTAACTTCTATTTTTTTAATTTATTAAAATTTATAATATATAATTAATAAATTTTTAAAATAAATAAAAAGGCCAAAATACTAGTTTTTAAGGATATTTTTGTCTTTTCAATTTCCTAAAATTTTTTTTATAAATAATTTAATTCATTTCAATTTCATTATATCAAATTTTTTCTCTAACAATTGAATCTCAAATTCTCTCAAATCTCTCTACATACTTAATTATTCATCAATTACACTCTCAATTATTATTTTTTCTCTCATAAATTCTCTTTGGTTTCACTCTCAATTATTTATTTCTCTCTAATTACACTCACAATAATTTTTTTCTCTCTTAAATTCTCTCTAATTCTTAATTATTTTTTCCCTCTATAATTCTAAAAAAAATGGCAAGTAACAATGGAAGAAGCAATTTTTATGGTGACATTTTTTTTTGTCAACATGGAAAATTATGATAATTTTGTTAATGTAGAGGATAAGGAGGAGGAGATGGCAAATAAATATAAGACTCAAGAAAGCCAGAGAATGAGAGGTAGTATTGATAATCCGACAAATGTGGCTCAAGGGTTGGAAATAAAAATTAGCTCTTTTGATATTGTCCAAACTCATTTAAATTTTTTTTTAAAAATAATGGCTCACTTGAAGTTGTATGCAACTATTATACATAAACTTACAAATTTAAAACCAGAGATGAGTATGACACTTTTCAAAAGTATTTATAAAATAAACCTGTGGCTCAGCTTGACATCGAGGAAAAACAAACTCAAATATCTGGGTTTGTAAGTTCGTCTTCTAATACTCAATTATTTCAATATAATAATGAAAAAAATAGAAAAATAACAAAAATGATAATTATGAACATTTATATTTTAATTTTGAAGAAAAGGTTGATTTTGTTAATATTGTCAAAATGCATTTAATCTTGTTACTAAATGTGTTTCAAGAAATACTTTTAAAGGGGTGTTTGAGATTGCTATTGATAGTTTCAAAAGCAAGTTTTGAATTTTTTTGACTTAATTGACTAATTTTTTTAATTTTTTATAAACTGCTTTTTCCAAACCTGCTTTTAGAAAAAGAAATATTTATTTATCTATTTCTATCAAAAGCAGTTTTCAAAACTCTAAAAAAATTAAAAATACAAAATTTTTTCTGAAAAATTCTTTTTTTAAAATGCAATACCAAACAAGGTTATTTAATATTTGTAAAAAAAATAAAAAAGAATTACGTAAAATATTTATGTATTTGAATGGACGTGTTACAAATGGGAATGATGAGACTAGGTGATTTAATGTTATTGAAAAGTCATAAAAAAACCTCTAATCATCAACCAGTTTACTAGAACTTAATATTTATTTAACCATAAATTTTGAGTTTGGTGATAGCAAAGTAAGTAAAGATTTCTTATTTTTTTAATGATGAATTCACCACCAAAACACTTATCTTGTCATCTCCCAAATTGCAAAACAAATTTTTACATATTTAGTTTCAACAGTTGCAGTTGAACAAGTATTTAGTGTGGGAGGCAATATTTTGGATGAGACGGAAATTAGCTCTTGAATTATTAGAAGTCTAAACATGCATCGATAATTGGATCAAACCGGAGCTAAGATAGCAAAAAGTTCAAAAAGAGGGATTTGATGATGAAATAGTGACTGAAAGAATCATTGACACATTTGACATAGACAATTTGAATTAAAAATGGTAAATGGGTAGTCAACAAAATTTAAAAGTAATAAAACTACATGAGTTTTGATTTTTCTAAATCCCAAGATAATACATATGTAACTTAATTAATGGTTAAAAAAATTAAATTCAAGTCCAATTATTAATAATTTTGTTTTTTATTAAAAAATCAAAATTTTAAAATTAAGTTAGTTTTTATTTAGAATAAAAATATTAATTTGATTTAATTTATTATATATTGTAGTCCAATGAAATTTTTAAAATTTATTACTTCTTAAAAATTTTTCAAACTTAAAATTTTTTTTCTAATTGAAAAATTTATTACTTCTCAGTTTATTTCAAACTTATAGTATTTTTTATTTATAAATAAATTATTAATAAGACAAATTAAAATTTTATTTTCAAAATTAATTCCAATTTATATGATACACTATAATAATTTTAATTGCATTTTATTTATCTTCTAAATTAATTTACTTTAATTAAAATTTAATATAATTAATAATTAAATTTTTTAAAAATAATATTAGGAACTGGTGGGACTTGCTGATCGGTTCCGGTCCCATTTTTCTGGGACTGTAGCTACTCCTACATATGGAGTTAAAGCTGGTAATTTGGGACGGGACACGACACGACACGAACTTAGACGGATATGAGTTTGAGCTTAACGGATATGGATAATAATCGTGTTAATACGATTAAGACACGAAAAAAACCGTATTATAAACGGATTTTACTTGCTTAATCTATTAAGACAAGATTAAACACGATTATAATATTTTAAATATTTATAATATATTTATATATAATAAATTTATAACAAATTATGTTAAAATTAATTATATTAGTATATTTGATATATAAATAAATATAAATAAGTATTGTATAGCATTATTTGTATAATTATATTAATATTCATATATAACTGTGTCTTATGTCGTGTATGTTTTTATATGTAGACATGTTTAGTTGATCGCGTCAAATAGTTTCGTGTAATATAACGGATACATGAAATACGATACGATTAGACACAATACGAAATAAGACATGATACGAAATAAGACACGATATAATTAGATGCGATATGATATTAATTGTCAGCTCTATATGAAATTCTAGCCGATGTATTTTACCACCCTTAAAGTCTTACTATGTACAAACATGATTAGTCTTATTACATAATCCTAGTTTACTAATTGAAGAAACATATGCTTTGACAAAAAAAAGAAAAAAAAGAAATGGATGTTAGTCAGTATACTTAAGTCAAAGCACATGACCCTTCATACTGGTGTTATAGGGAACACATCATTTTCTCTAACAAAAACCTCACTCTCTTGAGTCTTGACCAAACATATGATCATCCCCAACCACTTCCCTCCCCCTGCTTCCACACATGACATTTGCTTGTTGGTTTTTTAAGGCTTTTCTGTCTTAAATTCTCTGTATTTGGTGTTTAATTTCCGTTATTTTCACACCCTTTAATTTTGGCTTATTCCTATGCTATTGTTATTTAATTAGAAGCATATAATTACATTAATAACTACGTGCAAACGAAGATTCCACCTTTTTATTTTATAAAAAAAAAACTGAATATATTAACTTGGGCTCTCCAAAACGAGTGAAAAAGAAAAATGATATTTATCTACGAGGATGTGGATAAAATAATGTTAGTTTCTTCTAGTTTAAGTAGAAATATTGAGTTTGAATCCTGAATATGTAGCTACTTTAAAATTTGTGAGGGAATATTTTACCGCATTTGAAATCTTACTTGGCATGAATATAATTAGTCTCAACGTATGATTGTAGTTGACTGGTTGAGAACACATGCATATAATCTGATTCAAAAAAGAAAAAGAATATTTGGTAGGTTTGAATTTTCTTTTAATAATTTTATAATTACTTAAGTCATATCCAGCCTCCTGAAAATGTTCGTTTTCACCATTTAGTTCTCTGTAGCGATTTTTGATTCACTTAACCGCTTAAACTTCATTTTTTGTCCATGTTGCCACTTGTCTAGTTCGTAAAACCGAACATATGATCCATTATTGCTGATATGGTACTATTGACTAAGTCAAATATTTTTTCTTGCTATATCAACAATAAGGGGTTTCATGTACGTTTTACAAATTAAACATATAGCAAGATGAACTAAAAAAAGAGTTTAAATAATTAAGTGGACCAAAAATCACTGTAGATTTGTTCTTTTTAGAATAATCCGTCTAATGCATTTAGTATTACTATTGTAAAATAATTTTTCTATTCAACATAGATTATAAAAGATACCTTAAAACTTATGAGTTATAAATGCATGTAATTTAGTAGTTAACTATTAGTTAATTAAGTTAATTTTGTTATTTAATAATTTAATTTATTTGTGAATAGTATTAATAATTTATTAACTAGAAGTTTAATTTTTTTAGGACTATATAACTATATTTTATATATAAAACATATAGCTAATATTAAAAAGAAATAAAAAAATATTAGGAAGACACGGTAAACAAAATATAATGGACAAGATAATTTGTATATAGTAAATAAATTAACAATCATAATGAGCCAAATAATTTGGCATGATTTTTTTTTTCATATATAGTATGATATAAAAATCAAATATAATTAACCACCATCTCTATATAAATTTAATATTAATATTATTTTAATTTGATTTATCTTTTATTTTATATAATATTTATATTATTTTAAATATTTTTTATTAAAATATTAAATATTTAAATTATTTTATTAATTCTTATTATTGATTAAATTAATTAACTTAATTATTTAGTATTATTAAGTATTTTAATTATTTTTTATTTATTGTTTTGGATGAAAAAATATATATTTTTTAAAGATTGAAGCTAATAATCAGGAATACATCAGATCATTTCAATTTAGTTGATACAATTTTAACGTTTTTCATCGTATACATGGAGTCTAATTTTATTAAAATGGAAAATAAAAACACTTGAAGTTTGACAAAGAACAACCAACTCAACGGCAAAAGAAAACAAAACTAACTAATTAAGCAAAACGGTAATTCTCTGCTACTGAAGTCGTGGTATATTAGCTTGGTGCAAAAACCCGGAGTTGTATGCCACCATTTATTTTCTTCTGCATTTGCGGAATATTTGGATATCTTATCGACAGCTGAATTTCCTTCCCTAAAAATGTGTGTGATAACAATCTGCATTTGAGACATTAGGAATAAAATATGCGACCACTTATGCTTTGATTGCCATGGCACTGCCCCCTTTCTCGATCTTAAGATGTTTGCCACATGTGCAATCGGATTCCAACCAAAGACTATACCGACCCTTCCTCCATGCTTGCTCTACCACATGAATTGTTGCTGCCATATCTGCAAAAAATGCATACCCGATGCCCAACGCCAAAGCGAAAGCGCCAACAACGAAACCTTTAGAATTTCAAAAGATCCCACCGGCCCCTGCTCTGCCAGGTGCTCCATATGCACATCCGTCTGTATTACATTTTATCCAATTCGCAGGTGGAGATCTCCAGATGACGCTATAGATTCTAGGTGCTCTTTCCGGCCTTCCTTTCACATCCAAATTGCCTAACACCTGCAACTCTTGAATAGAATTAAACATATTTCCAATCTTAAGGTAATCACATTCCTTAATTATTCCCCAAAGCTTCCTTAAAGTAAGAAAAAGATTCACTATTGTATCTTAAAAAATGGATTGGTTTCTAGTGCGCCAAACCAACCCAATTACCCCAATTATTGCTGAAATCCAAAATGGTCGAAGATGTGAACTAAACTCAGCCTTGGCATCATCATGAAAAAGCTCACGAAGATTCCCATCTGTTTTAATCCTTCGCTGAAATAAGTTAGAGACCACCTTCCAAATCTCCCTTGTAAAACTACAAGATACAAAGATGTGATTTAAAGTCTCTACCCTTGAATGGCAGAGATAGCAGACCAATACCATGTAAAAACCTCGCTTCATTAGCTCCCTATATGTAGCTAAATAACCCTTGCAAGCTCGCCATGCTACCAATGATCTTGAGGGTGGAAGAAATTCCTTCCAAAAGAAACCATTAAGACTGCCAAAGACTTGATTCGCAACACCCTGCTTGTGCTCCAACATTTTTTTAACTGAATAATTACCATCCTTCGAATGAATCCATGCACAGGCATTCACTTCTTGGTATAAAGGTTGCACTGCCTGATATTATTATGCACCTCATAAGGAATGTTCTCCAGCAAAGACCATTCTTCATTTACTTAGAAATCCGAGACTTTATCTAACAATTGACGTTGTTGCTCCATTGGAATATGCAGCTGATCCACAACTACAGGAGTAATCCATTCACTTGACCAGAAATTCAAGCTGTCCCATGAACCATTTGATCGAGCGACGCATCTCACAGTAAGAGTCTTGAATTGAATTCCAGATGGTGGACATGATCAACATTGATTTTAGATGACCAATCTCATTCAAAAATCTTGATTTAAAAAGCTGCAATGAACAACAGAAATAAGAGACCAAGTCATCTTACCTAAGAGAGCGAGATTCATGTCTTCAAGCTTCTTCAGACCAAGCCGTCCCTTTTGTTTTGACATACAACACTCCTTCCATGGAACAACCAAAAGTTTTTTTTTATCTCAATATTCCCAGTCCATTTGCCAAAGTTAGCACATTTCTTGAATGATTCTCAGTTTTTCTTCGGTCTCTTGCATTATATCTGCCCTATCAGCTTCTTCTCACCGAGTTTTATCAAATATGGAGGTGTTCAACATTTTCTGTCATATAGTGTTTCATATGGAGCCATTTGAATACTAGATTGACAACTGTTATTATAAGCAAATTCCATTAAAGGAAGATACTTATCCCAACTACCTTCAAATTTAATAACACAACTTTTCATTGTGTCTGCTAAAATCTAAATAACTCTTTCTGATTGTCCATGTAACATTCTCGACCATCCATACATGCATTATCACATGCATTTTATTTGAATATATTTATTTTATAAATGTCTGTCACATGAAACACATGCATACGTAGAGATTTCGGCGTGAACGTATTCACGAGATAAACTTGACACGGGTCGGTTTATCGCAATAGGATCAAGTCGTATGTGTCTAGCTATAATTTAAATATGGACACAAGATATTGGAAATGAAATTAAATAAATGATTATATTTGAAATAAAGGAAAATTTAGCATAGTTAAATTAAAGTAGACAAATTGACTAGATAGTATTTTGG
>CATIWF010151152.1:0-18287 GCA_949630135.1 Balakata baccata | reverse complement strand
TTTGTATGATGTTGCAGAGGATGTCAAAATTGGGGAAAGGAGAAAGGATCTTATTTTTACTGTTCATTTCAATGAAGTGGAGTGTGAGATACATTGTAAGTGTCAATTATTTAATTTTAAAGGAATTCTATGTAGGCATGCATTATGTGTACTTGCAGTAAGAAAAGTGAAAGAGGTCCCATCTAAGTATATTCTACGGCGGTGGAGGAAGGACTTTAAACGAAGCTATACTTTGATTAAAAGTAGTTATAACCAAAGAAGTCAACAAGGTATGAGAAAATGTGTAATGAATTCCTAGAGATAGCAACTATTGCTGCAGACTTTGAAGATATATATGAAACTGTGGTAAAGAGCATCCAAGAATTAAGGATTAAAGTTGCTAAGGCTGAATTAGCGCATGTGAGCAATGAATCTAATCTAGCTGCACCTTCGTCTTGTCAAGAAATTGTTCGAGACCAAAGTGAAATACTCGATGGAAGAAATAAAGTGCTAAATCCTTTGATTACTCGAAGGAAGGGTCGTCCTCCAGCTAAAAGAAGAATTTCCAGATATGATCAAGTGGTCCTGAAGCTCAAAGATAGGAATAAAGGTAAGCAGACTAAGAAGGAAAATCAAAAGAAAATAAGAAATAAGAAGGTATGTGTACTATGTCCCTTTTTGTAGCAAGTGATTTTATTTTATAATGACATTTATTTTTCTATAATTATTGATGAACTTTTGATAGGAAAAAGAAGTCCAAGAAATTTAGCCACTGCAGTATCATCTCCAAATTTTAATGGAATTACTGGAACCCAAGAGAGTATGAATTTATTGGTATGTTAATTTAAGTTAATCTCTTAGATTTATTGGTATGTTATTCTCTCTACATATATATTATTAGTTAAATTTTGATCCTTCCTGTGAATAGGCAAACTCATGGAGTCATATTGAAGCTAGTCATTTTGTTCCTCCATTTGGTTCAAACACTTTACATTCAGTTGGTGATTCAGGGGTATAGTATCCGCAAATTTAATAGTTTTAACTATTATTGTTGATGGCTGGAATTCTATCAATTTTATTAAGATTATATATCCATTACTTGTTAATGCATGTATTTATTTTCTTCTCTTGACAAATAGTATCTAGGTAGTCATTTGGGAAGTCAATGCATGGTTACTTCATCAAATGTCTCACAATTTGGCAATGATGATAGGGGCATTGTAAATGTAATGATTTTTACTATTTCATTTAAAAAAGTATCATATTCCTATCATTCTATAATTTAGATTTAAACTATATCCTGACAACTTTTCTAAAATATTTAAATATTTTTGTTGATTCCAGCCCCATTTTGCTAGGTATTGGAAAGGAGGATATGACAGAGAAAATGAAGCATTCAGCAAAAATACATCAGAGGTAACTATCAAATGCATAATTTCTTTATAGCTGTTAATTTTGACTATATTATTCTTAATATAGTTAAATCGATGTAGGGCTATCCAGTTCAGTTTGGTATACAAAATCCTAATGCATTACATGTTCAAAGGCAAAATTTTTCTCAGAATCTATTACAAGTAAGTTTTACAAGATTTTAAAAGACCAGTATAGGAATACTGCGTTAAAATTAATGTTAATAGGCTTATTTAAATGTTTAGTGATGTTAAAAGTCATAGTTCAAAAGCTAGCTTAATTTACTTTTTTTTCTTTTTGCAGGATTCAACTCTGTCTTATGATTCAATTGTAGGTGAACATCCTTCCTTGAAGATGCTTAATCATTTCATCAACATTTGATGATCAAGCTGGATTTCTATAATAATATGACATGGAGTTTTTCATTTAGTTGAACAAATATTAGAGTGAAAAAAACTTTGTTTATCATATATATATATTTCAGCACTATTTTCATTCCTCTCCATTTGATTATTGTTGAACAGGATGAAAAAAATGTATTAGCATTTGAATAATTCATTTGTTTCTATCTAAATTTATAGTAAATCAATGAGTAAGTAGAGATTTAAGCTTATTATTGAAAATAAACTTGAAGTGTAATATAACGGAAAGTTTAAGAATATTACCGAAATTTTAACAATAAAAAGATTTTTTAATAAAAAATAAAATATTAAGGAATAAAGAATAAAAAAGTGAGACAATTGACTAAAGAACAATATTTTTTCTTTTTAATGATTGACTAAAAGATAAAAAGTAATTTGACTAAAAAAAAGTTTAAAAATAATATTGGAAATTAAATGATAAAAATATTTTTACTATAAATTAAAAAAAAAGAGTAAATATTAAAGACTAAAAAAATGAGATTACTAAAAAATAATTGACTAAAAACTTGAGTGGGCCATTAGAGAGACAAATCTTAAAAACTAACAAGAAACCAAATAAAAAAGCCATAAAACATCAAAAGTCTTTATTTGAAAGCAAGACAAAACAAAATAAGAAACCAAAAAACTAAACAGCCAAAGAAACCAAGTAAGAAAAAAAGGACAGTTTTGTAAAAATACAAGGAGGGCAGCAGACGGGATGGATAAATGGCGGGACATAGAGCATTTTCCTACTTTATCAATCCAGTGCGTATGCCTTAGAGCAGAGGGTTGAAGTTCAACCCTTCAAAAACATTCATTTCCCGTTTTTTTTTTTTTTCCCCAAAACTCGAAATCGAAGCCCATCTTCAGATCCATTGGACCAAGACCCCCAAGATCTGATAATACATTCTATAGAATTATATGGGCATTAGTTTCGTTCTTTTTTTTTTTAATACATTATCTTCAACTGGACATATTACTATAATTAAATTAATAACTCAAAGTAAAATTAGAAGCCTTATATCATGCACTCCGGTCCATGAAATATTATGGATCAATGGTTCATCGCACATGTAAAAGGCGGTGACAATTTTATAAATAAAACAAGCTTACATAACTATTAAAATATATGATAATAATTTCATAAATATTCATCATCATGTTATTGAAAAATGTTCATTATTTTATTGATAAATATTTAGTAGTTCATTAAAAAAAGTTTATTATGAATAAAGTAAATGTTTATTAGTTTATTATTGCAAAAAATTAAAGAAAATAATATAGTATTCATTAAATTATATATACAATGCATTTTCATCAAATATGATTTAATCGATTTATATCTATAGATCAAAATAAAAAATCATAAATATTCATCATTCAATTATTGAAAAAAGTTCATTACTTTACTGAAAAATATTCATTAGTTTATTAAGAAATGGTCATTATGAATAAAATAAAGATTCACTAATTTATTACTACAAAAATTAAATTAAATAAAATTATATTTATTAAATTATATACACAATGTATCTTCATCAACAAGATTTAATAGATTTATATCTATAGATCAAAATAATAAAAATCATAAATATTCATTATCTGGTTATTGAAAAAATATTCATTATTTTATTGAAAAATGTTCATTAGTTTATTAAGAAATATTTATTGTGAATAAAGTAAAAGTTCATTAGTTTATTACTACAAAAATTAAAAAAATAATATAATATTCATTAAATTATATACACAATGCATTTTTCTTTCAAGACTCTAGGTTTATTAACAATGAAGTAAAAAATTCATTAGTTTATTGAGAAATATTTATTACGAATGAAATAAAAGTTCATTAATTTATTGGTAAAATATTCATTAGTTTATTAATAAATGTTTGTTTTTTATATTAATACAAGTTCATTTTATTTCATTGTGTACTTAATTTAATGAATATTTTTTGTGTTTTGATTTGTAGATATAAATTTATTAAATCATTTTCAAAGAAACTCAAAATATAACAAAAAAAATCGAAATAAAATGCACAAAAAAAAGAACAAATTGCATATGAAAAACACAATAACTGTTGTTTTTGTTTTAGAATAAAATAAATATTTATCGATAAGTCAATGAACCTTTTACTAATAAATTAAGAGAGTCTCTGTAGTACACCTGACCAATATCCCTTTTGAATGAAAAGGGGCATTGTGATTTCTTTATTGATGAAATTTCATGGTTTACCCATATTTATTGTTTTTTTTTTTCCAAATTTATCAATAGTTTCTAGTTTTTCATTTGTACTTGAAATAATTATATTTTTACCTATTTCTCGTATCTCACATTTCATTAGTGATTTTATCGTTTTAATCAAATTATTGTTATTTTCTTGCAGTATTTTCTCAGTTGTAACTTCACACCTCCCTACTTTCCCACATTCTTCATCATGCATTCGTGTTTTGCATTTTTTCATCTCAGTTTTTCAATGTTTTTTGTGCTTTAGTGATTTGATTTTGTATTTTTTGTGTGTGTGTATTTGGTATCTTTTTTTATCACATTTGGTCTCGTTATTAATATCAATGGTCAAAACACTGTCGACGAAATCTAGGGCTTGTTCTAAGAAGGTTATTTTGAAGTTGAAGAATGTTAAAGATATTTCTGATGATGATTACATACCTCAGGAGGAGAGTTGTGAATAGGTTATTTCAAAGAAAAGAAAGTTAAAAGTAGGGAAGAGTAAAAGTGAGAAATATTTGGTTCTTGTTTATGCTGATGCTGTTTCTAATGTGAGTTTTTTTCTTTCATTTTGTATTATTTTTTTAGTGCTTTTTTGTGTTGTTGTTTATGTTATTTTTTGGGTTTGTTTTTGTAAAAGTATACTGAAAGTATGTTTAAGGTATTCCCAAGATATACCTTAGGCATGCCCAAAGTATAACATACTATATAGGGTGCTTGCCATAGCTGGTTTAGGCTTAAAGTTTTCCAAAGATATACCCTAGGTATACCAAAGGTATACTGTACTCTATAGACTACTGCCACAACTGGTTTAGGTTTAAGGTATGCTCAAGATATACCCAAGTATGTCGTAGGTATACCAAACTGTTTACACTACTGTTACAAATGTCTTGGGGCGAAAGTATTCTCAAGATATACCCTACGTATACCCAAGGTATTTCGGACTCTATAAGCTTCTGCAACAACTGGTTTATGCTTAAAGTATTTTCAAGATATATCCTAATTATACCAAAAGGTATACTAAACTATATAGGTTGTTTGCTCAACTGGTTTAAGCTTAATGTATTTCCATGATATACCCTAGGAATATCCAAGGTATACCGTACTCTATAGGCTACTGCCACAATTGGTTTAGGCTTAAGGTATTCTAAAAATATACCCTACATATGCCGTAAATATACTAGACTATTTACACTGTTGTTACATCTATCTTAGGTCGAAAGTATTCCCAATACATATTATAAGTATGCCTAAGGTATTTCGAACTCTATAGGCTTCTTTAACAACTGGTTTATGCTTAAAGATATATTCTAGGTATGCTGTAGGCATACCAGAGTGTTTAGACTACTGTTACAGCTGTTTTAGGCAAATGGTATTTGTAAATATACTCAATTGTACGCTGAACATATACTGGTGATTTAGTAATTTAGATCTCAGTTTTTGTTGTTGGAGATCCTGTGGATATTTATTGAATAATTAATGTAAACATATTTTTTTTGTAAATTGCAGAAGAATGCTTATGTTGAAACGACAATGTTGGAGTGCGATTTCAATATTATACAGAAAATTTTCAAAACGCCGATTATGCAGAACGCATTGACATTGGAACAAATATGAGTTGATGAAGAAGAAAATACAGAGGTTCGAGAGAGATAATGAGATTGGAAAGATGAAAATATTTGATTGAGAGAATTGTATGAGAGATAATGAATGTTATGAAATTTGAAATAGATTTTCGTGCAAGATTTTAGAAGATACTTTTGTAATTGTTGAAAATAATTTCAATAAAATTGAAAAAAAAAACACTAATGACAGGTAAAATTGTAAATATTTGTTTTTTTTTAATGAAAAATTCTCTTTATTTCCACCGGACAATATGATGAAACTAAACACACAAGGCCCAATCCAACACAATCTTTTGGTGAAAATTGCCACTTGAATACACTACCGCAATTAAGGGACCAAAGGCTTTTGGACAATCTGGAAGACTATGAAATAAAAACTCGGCCCCACGAAGGCAAACCGAGCAAATTAAGCGATTGAGAGAGATAACATCTGATTGGGTAAGAGTAATGTTCGAGTCATTTTCTATTTTCTAACACTTTACAATATTTATTTTTTGATTGGTTCATCTTTTTCTTTTTTTTCCTTTCCTTTCCTTACCAATTAAATCTACACATAAAAAAATAATAAAATAAAATAAAGCTCAATGATTATTCACATAAATGTCAACAAATAAAAACACAAGTTAGTTTAATGGTGGATCAATTTTCAATATTCCACACCCTTCTCCAATATTCCTCCTATTGATGAAAAGATAAATTTTTTTAAAAATAATTTGGTGAAGAGAGGAAAATTTTTAAAAATATTTTTTCTCTATTTTTTTTAAATTTTTTTATCTTTTCATCTGCCAATAAAAAAAAATAAAAAGAGTGTTAGAGAATATTTTAAAATATAAAGTATCCTTAATATATTTAATGGCGTAAGTTGATATGTCTGCTGCGGATAAATTATAAAATCATGAAGGCAGAGCCCTTCCAACCTCAAAACTTGAGGTCCCATGACAATGGCATTTTATTTCTCTACTGCTAACAAACATTAGAAATGTAAGATTCATTATTATGGAGAGGAGAATATCGACGAGAAGGCTACAAAAGGTGGCTGTATATGTGTGGCTGTGGAATCACAAACACGTTATATAAAATTATAATAAATTTATTCAATAAACTTTAGTAGCACTAATCTAGTGATTAAATGTGTGAAATATCGAGTTTAAATCTCCTACCAGATTTTTTTTATAAAAGATGTAAATTCAAATTTAAATAATTTACCATGGTAACAAAAGAGAATGTGAAGTTTATGCAGTGGCGAAGTTACATTTACTTGAGGAAAGGTTATATAATAGAATGTAAATTTATATCATTTTTTAATATTTATCTTTCATAAAGGATATTAAAATATCTCTTTGCCTCTCTACCTATTCAGACTTCTACCTCTTTATTCTCAACTTAAGGTGTCTAACTCTGCCCTTAATCTCTATCTCAAATATATTGTGGAATTTGAACTATTACGGCATAAGATTGATTGTAAATGGAATATTAATTCAAGTAAATAATGATATATATTGGTAAGTTATTCAAGTAAGTAATTAAATTACTTGTGAGTTTAAGTGTACGGTTCTCAAACCTTGAAAGATGGATGTTCATGTTGTTAATAAGTAGTTAATATGTCCTAATGCTTTCATTTCTTTTTATATATTAAATAATGTACCATAATAGATACGTGTATATTTCACAATCAATAAATAAAATATTCTAGTTATTAATTAAATTATAAATATAATAGTTACATTATACTATGAAATATACAACCCATTGATTATCCACATAAAATTTATTATCAAGTTATTGATAATAATGAGATAAATATTTCTAATAAAAGATCATCTTAAAAATATTCATAACTAGAAAATGACAGTGAATCGAGTATTCATTGAGTCTCTAGGTTATCACTTTGTTTATTTTGAGGAAAAATCTCATTTTTCATGATATAATGATATCAAGATAAACCAATAGGTTATTAAAGAATTAAGAGTACTGAATAATGACGTTTGATAATAACTGTACAGGTAGTGCTCAATATCAACAATTATTATCTTGATCATAATATATGAGTCTTTTATGACTCGAAATCTTTTGACTTGAGGTGTCAAGACTGTCATTCCATGAGTGGCTATGGAGGTGCTCTTGCCTTGTACTGGGTTATCCACGCTTGATAATTCGGCTCGTAGTCATCATAATTAGTTATGTAGTGAGATGTGAGATTACTAATAGTAAGACTCGTTACCCTGCAGCACTAGGGCAAGATCCTAATAGGGTTGCTATTTTGGTTCTAATAAAATAAATTTCTGGTTATGAGAAATATGATTTATTCGATGTAAGATCGATATTATTAGTTAGACTAATAATGATAAGTCTTATTTTAATCAGAACGCAAATTATCACTCATTAGTATATTGACCAATAAGGTTTGACACACTGTGACTCTAATCAATATCAAGAAGACTTAATATTATGATTTAGAGGTACTTAATATTTCTAGGTATACGAAGAGTTCAAAAATAGTGTCCAATATAATATTAAAAAGTTAATATTATATTTTCATTTCAATAAAATAATTGATCTTATAAGTCACACCCAAATTAAATTATTTGGCTAGTCAATATTTATAATGTGTGAATTAGTTTAATTGAGAATTAAAGTAGAATAATCACTTATATTATTTGAGTTAAAATTAATATTAGTTAATTTTAACTATTTCTCCTAGTATTAATTAAAATTATCATAATTTAATTAAGTTGTTAATTAAATTGATCACAATAGTAAATTAATGTAATTATCATGGTCCTTGTACCACCTTGCTTTAAACCATTAATTCTTGTTGCCATTTGCTAAACTATTATTGGATATTAAACTATTAATGTGTCATTAATGTCTTTTAGTCACTTTCTAAGATACTATTAGTTAATAAAAGGCAACACCTATCTCTTTAGCTATAAGATATGTATGAAACTCCCTAAGCCATCTTTCTAAGGCTAAGATGTTTGATAACTCCAAAGAGTAGAAATCGTGAGAAGCAAGGGTGAGAGAAGGAAGAAAGAAGGAGAAAGAAAAGAAGAAAAAATAATCATCTTATTCTTGAGAAGAAAAATAGAGAAAAATAATATTTGGTGATCAAACATATTCGACTAGCAAATGAATCTCATCAAAACAACTCAAATTTTTTGTCTTTTTACTTACTTTGTAATTTTGGTGAACTTGATTCTAAAAGTTTGTTCTAACATTTTATTTTTCCATTTTATTTTAAAAATCATGCAATAATTTTGACAAATGAATATTATTTGTAAAGGTTACGAAATATAATTTGTAAAAGTTATAGATAAATACTCAAAATTAACATACAAAGTGTGTTTGAATGTTATGCAAAATATGCTTGCATATTTCGGTCAAAGGAAAAAATTTTAAAATTTCTATTTTTGACCGAGACCTAAAATTTTTTTCAATCCAAAAATTGCTTCGGCTTACAATAATTAATATCAGAGCCTTCCCATAATTTTTGGAGCAAAATGACTCTCCTTTTTGTTAGTAGGCTCAGTTTGGTTATAGATAATTTTCTTGTTGTTATTTTAGATTTGATATATATGTTATGTTGCGTGTTGATATGACATAATATATTTCCTCTATTTGTTTTGGGGTTTTTCCAAAGTGTAAAGGGTTATATTATTTTGATATTTTAGCTTGTAATATTAATAGATCTATAACTTATTTTTATCAATATATTAAAGCCATTGGTATTCCAAGAGGATAAAATGTAACATTTTTTCCTTGGAACAAAGAGGCCCCAAATTTTGAGAAGTTGCAACAAGAAAAATTTTCCAAGATAGAGTTTAATTTGTATTTTTCATTTTGGGGTGATAATTTTTCTAGCAATTGCAATAGGATTGTAAATTTGATCATTAATTTCTTTTATTGCATGTGATATGATTTTATGTAGTAAATGATTGAATACTGTAAGTTTTAAATGTTATATATATATATATATTTTTAAATGAGATTTAAATTATACATAAAATTTTATATGGTTAATTTTTCCAAGTTGTTAAAAAAATAAATAAAATATATATAATAATTGAAAAAATCAACCAAATAAAATATATATAATAATTTAAATGATATTTAAATTATATATATAAATTTTTATTTGGTTGATTTTTCCAAGTTGTTGAAAAAATTCAATATTTATGTATAAAATCCATTTTTAGATGATGAGTATAAAAGTATATTCACAAAATATATATAAATATATTGAATCCTGTTACAAGATTATAGACTATATTATAGGATGCAAATATGTATTATTAGCCTAAATAGGAATTAGCTTGATTATAGGAATTAGATTGATTTTCTTCCTACTTTAGTCTCTACAAAGTTGTATATACATGTGCATTCTTTCATAGTGAAATATACAATTGATTTCTCTCGATTTTTGTTTCTTTACATGGTATCAGAGCCCTAGGGCATGACATTTTCAGAAACAAATTTGTGTTTTGTTTTATTTTATTTTATTTTTTTCTTGCTCTAGAGAGCAAGAGTTTTGCATCACTATTTTATAGTGACTTTAGTATGTCATCGCCGGCCCTAGAAGGAGCACCACCTGTCTATTGGTGCTGGCCCAGAATTCGGTGATCAAAATTCTCACGTCGATTTTCTCTCCGAAAGTCACCTCAGTCTTAGTGTTTGTTCACTGATGTCTGATTGTCCATCATGAAAGTTTGTATCCTCTTTTCTCTTATTGTTTAGGGAGATATTTCACTGTTTGGAAGTTAAATTCGCTGTTTGAGGTTAAATCTTATCTGATCTAATTGAGTCTACATCGATGTGGTGTAAGGCCTTTTGTATTACAAGTTTTGTTTTCCTCTCTCGGTGACCGGTATAATTTTGAGTAGTTTGTTTGATTATTTTAACAAATATGGAAAAAAAAGTTTATCATGATATCTGCAAATGAATATGCTATGTATCAAGATTTTTTGAAATCTCAACCTAGTCAGCTTACTTTTTTCACTATTATCATTGAATTAGGTAAGCTTAACACATGTCTTATGTCTTCCTCTTCCAAATGGGTCATTAATTCCGGTACCACAGACCATAAAACATGTAATTTTAGTCTATTTTCTACCTTTCAAAAATACATATCTACCTCTAATGTTACTTTAGCAGATGGATCCACATCGTCTATTCTTGGGTCTGACACAATTATTCCTACTTCATAACTTTCTTTATCATCTGTTCTTAGTTTACCTCAGCTATCTTTCAATTTGATTTATGTTAGTAAATTTATCCGTTCCGTAAATTATTTTATCTCATTCTTTCCTGATTATTGTGTGTTTAAGGATTTTGCGACAAAGCAGGTTATTGGTAAATGACGTGAGTATGGGGGCCTTTACGTCCTTGATACAAAAGTGCAGAGATTCATAGCTTGTTCTGGAATAGTCAATAAATTTGAAGCACATTGGAAGTTCAATCATCCCTCACTTTCTATGATAAAGAAATTTTGTCATCAGTTTCAAAATTTATCCTCATTAAATTGTGATTCATGTCAAGCTAACACTCCTTTTGAGTTAGTACATTCAGATATCTAGGGTCCTTGTCCTGTTATATCCAAACCAGGATTTCAATATTTTGTTACATTTTATTGATGATTATTCTCGAATGATATGGTTATACTTAATGAAAAATTGTTCAAATGTGTTTTCTCATTTTTTTACTTTTTGTGCTGAAATTAAAACTCAGTTTCATGTCTCTGTTCAAACTTTAAGAAGTAACAATACTAAAGAATATTTGTCTACTACTTTTCAAAATTACATAATTCAACGTGGTATTTTTCATTAGACTTCTTGTGTTGATATATCATCTCAATATGGGTTATTAAGTGAAAAAATAAACACCTTCTAGAAATTATAAAAATATTATTGTTCCAAATAAAAGTTTCTAAACATTTTTGAGCAGATACTGTCTCTACAGCTTATTTTTTGATTAGTCAGATGTCATCGTCTATTCTTAATGGTGAGATACCTTATCATGTTCTTTTTCTAAATAAAACATTATTTTCTATTGAACATAGGATCTTTAGATGTACTTGCTTTGTTCGGGATGTTCGTTCTCATGTCACAAAATTATATCCAAAATCTTGAAGTATATTTTTCTTAGGTATTCTCGTGTCCAAAAGGAGTATAGTGTTATTGTTCTACTCTTAACATATATCTTGTTTCAGCTGATGTCACATTCTTTGAGGACATTATGTTTTTTTCATCTTTATCTTATACAAGTCATGGGGAGGATGATGATTTTTTAATCTATATCATTACATCTTCAATTTTCTAATCATGTTAAGTCTATCTCTATTTGTCCTAAATCTCCTGTAATACAAGTCTATTCTCGACAAATGACTCCCTCAGAATTATGTTCTGTGCCAACTGCACCTGCTCATTTATCTTCAGATTTAAAGGTGAAATTAATATTTGATATTGTATCGGTAATTAAAAGGAAATTCTAGAAAAATACTTAATGTTTTCGGATATACGAGAAATTCAGAAATAATATCCAATATTATATTTTCATTTCGATAAAATAATTGACTTTATAAGTCACATCCAAATTAAATTATTTAGCTAGTCAATATTTATGATGTGATGATTAATTTAATTAAAAATTAAATTAAAAATAATTACTTATATTATTTGAGTTAAAATTAATATTGATTAATTTTAACTATTTCTCTTATATAATTTTAATTAAAATATTAATTAAAACTATTATAATTTAATTAAGTTATTAATTAAATTGACCACAATAATAAATTAATATAATTACTATGGTCTTTGTACTACCTTGCTTTAAACTATTAATTATTGTTGCCATTTGCTAAACCATTATTGGACATTAAACCATTAATGTGCTATTATTATCTTTTAGTCACTTGCCAAGATACCATTGGTTAATAAAAGGCAACACCCATCTCTTTAGCTATAAGATACGTATGAAACTCCCTAAGTCATCTTTCTAAGGCTAAGATATTTGATAACCCCAAAAACTAGAAAATGGTGAAGCAAGGGTGAGAGAAGGAAGAAATAAGGAGAATGAAAAGAAGAAAGAAAAGGAAAAAAAATATTTCTCTTGTTCTTAAGAAGAAAAATAGAGAAAAATAATATTTGGTGATTATATATTTTTAATTAATAAAGGAGTTTTATCAAAATAACTCAAGCTTTTAATATTTTTGTTTGGTTTGTAATTTTGGTGAACTCGGTTCTAAAAGATTTATTGTAATATTTTATTTTTCTATTTTGTTCTTAAAATTATGAGATGATATTGACAAATGAATATTATTTATAAATATTACAAAATATGATTTGTAAAAATTATAGATAAATACTCTAGGTTAACATACAAAGTATGTTTGTATATCATGCAAAATATATTTGCATGTTTTGGTTAAAAAAAAATTTTTTGAAATTTTTATTTTTGACCGAGACCTACTGCTTCTCTTAATCCAAAAATCACTTCTACTTCCAATACATGTTACGGTAAACTAAAAAATACTTTTATGATAAATCAATGTTACGCATTTAGTGATCAATCTATAAACATGACAAAATTCAATCCAATATAGAAAAATATTGTCATTTGTTTATTTATTTAGCTTGACTTTGATCACTTTTAGTTATCAATAATTTTCTTTAATTAAACATTAATTAGTTAATTACTCGCACACAATGCAATGTAAGAGATAAAGTAAAAAAATAGAGAGAGGCATGGGTGTTTGAAAAATCAAACACCACCTGACGATTGATTAGACATATAAGGAATAACATTTAGTTTAATAGAATATTTAAAATAAAAATCAAAGAGTTAAGTTTGATATTGAATTGAGATCTCGTAGATATTATTCTAGTTTTATAATTCCTATAAATTTAATTTTCCAGCTCATTGGAGTGTAAGCATGCAGAAGCTGTTTCCCATTTCAATATTGTGTATATATTTCGTTCCGAAATTAATAAAATTAATTAATTTAGTTAAATTATTGATTTTTATTTGATGATTTCCAAAAATACTATTTATGTATTATTCATTTATTATTATCTTCAAAATAACTATTTATTCTTTTCAATGCAAGACTCAAAATAATATTCATATAGATGTCAATTAATTTCAAAAATTATTTAAAGCAAGAGTTAAGAAAAAATAAATAGACATTTAAATATATTTAATAAGAATATATTTGTAATTGAATAAAATAACTATATTTCAAAAAAGGTAAGTGATCTATAATTTCGGACGAGTGAATCTATATTTTCCAAAAGGAGGGAGTATAAATTTCGTAAGAAATTAAATATGTAAGGTTGCATCTAATTATTCTTACATCACTATAAGCATTCACACACTATCTACTTACAAGATAACTATTAGGGTTCATTTAGCATTGTGTTTAGAAAAAAACATTTTGTATTTTTAACTTTTTGAGTTTTAAAAATTATTTTTGGTAGATACAGATAAATAAATTTCTTTTTCAGAAGCATATTTGAAAAAAAAAATTAGTCAATTAAATCAAAAAAATTCAAAACCTATTTTTGGAACATTCAACAATACTCTTAAATACCCCTTAGTATTTCTAATAGAAGTATAACATAAAATATCTAAATAAATTTTAATAAAAATAAAATTAGTTGTAATATTTAGTTAGTAAAATTGAAATTTATCTGATGTGAATATTACAGCTAATTTTATTTTTATTAAAATTTATCTGAAGTGGATATTTTATACACACTTATATTAAGGAAATTAACAGTCAAAGACGGAAATACTATTTAGTTAGAAAATAAAAGTTGAGGTACTTTTGTGTTACAAAATAAAAATTGAGGTATTTTTGTGTTACAAATAATCTTTGAGGTACTAAGTTGTTATAATTTATATAATTTTGGTATTTTTGTGTTATAAATAATCTTTCAAATATCGAGTTGTTACCAGTTATATAATTGGAAGACCGTAGATGAAATTCACCCTTTTTGGTTCTAATCTATTATAATAATTTATACAAATTTAATTAATTAGTTAACAAAACTGATTAAACTGAACCAAATTGAAATATTTCGGTTCAGTTCAGTTTTCATGAATTATCATCAGTTCTGTTTTCATGAATTATCATCAGTTTTGTTCGGCTTTTCTAAATTCGGTTCAGTTCAAAACTGAATCGACCGAATGCTTACCCCTAATCATACCAAATAAAAATATGGTGGAAAATCAATTTAGCCAATAAATTTCATAATCCAATATCTTAACCTAAAACATGTAATTTGGGACAAAACAAGTTTAATTGAAATAGAAAATGTAAAAAAAAAAATCTGATTTCACTAATTTCATCTTGGTAGGAACGATCTGGAAGAATTTGTACCAAGAACTTTTTTCATTTTCTGATTCGAAATTATGAAATTCTTAATCCTTATTTTTCTTTTCAAATTTATATAGGGTGGTAAGAGTCAATAACAAGAAGACCTAACCCACATAATATAATAATTATGGTCCATCACATCCATATTATATATTATCAAGTTCACATTAATTATTCATATTAAATTAATTAATTAAGTGTTATCTAGATAAAAAATTGATCATATTCTTAAAACTTTTTTTTTTTAATGTCTTTCTTTCTCAACGAATAAACTTATAATTAGATTAAGAGAATTTCTGTAGTGCATCGGGTGTAAATTACACTTGATGCTTTAGGACTATTGGATCATCAACTTTTAATTTCAATCATTCATTATCAATGGATGAAATTAAAAGTTTATAATCCAATAGTTTTAAGGCACCTGGTGTAAATTACACCGGGATTCCTCTTATATTAAATATCTAACAAAATATTCATAGCACACTGTGTGTGTATGTAAGTATATATAGAAGCCACATATTGAAGCTAACAACAAAGTAGCTCAAAGGAAAGAAAAAAAAGGAAAGGAATGGAGTGGAGCTTTAGTAATATGCTTATTGCCAGCTTTGCTCTTCTTTTTTCAATGATAACTCTCATTCTGATTCAGAAGCAGAAACAGTCAAAATCCGGTGGCAAGCAACGACCCCCAAGGCCACCAGCCTGGCCAATCTTTGGTAACATCTTCAATCTTGGAAACTTTCCTCACCAGAATTTATACAAGCTCCGATCCAAATATGGACCTGTAATTTTGCTAAGACTAGGCTACACTAACACTTTAGTTATACAATCGGCCAAGGCAGCTGAGCAGCTTTTCAAGAATCATGATGTTCCATTCAGTGACAGGAAAGTTCCTGATTGTTTTACAGCTCATAACTACTACCAGGGATCTCTTTCTCTTTGCCGGTACGGCTCGAATTGGCGAATTCTTCGCCGTCTGGTCACACTGGAGCTCACCACTAGCAAGAAAATTAACGAGTCTGTTTCTATTCGGAGCAAGTGCATGGACAGGATGTTGCAATTTATCGAGGAAGATACAGCAGCAGCTCGTACAAGAGGGGAATCAGGAGAAGTTGTGATATCTCACTATGTTTTTGTCATGGCATTTAACCTGATAGGCAATCTTATCTTTTCCCGGGATCTTGTGAATTCTCATTCGGAAGAAGGATCTGAGTTTTTGGAGGCCATGGACAAGGTGATGGAATGGGGTGGGAAGCCTAATTTGTCTGACTTCATCCCATTTTTAAAGGAATTTGATCTTCAGAGAATCAAGAAGAACATGGAAATACACTTGGCAAGAACTTTGAATGTGGTGCAGAAGTTTGTGCGGGAGAGAATTAAAGAACGGAAATTAATGAAAGAAAGAGAGACGAAGGATTTCTTGGATGCAGTGTTGGAGTATGAAGGAGACGGAAGACAAGGACCTGATAGGATCTCACCCCACAATATGCACATAATCATACTGGTTAAAAAAATCTTTATCAGTTAAGTGTTTTTTTATTTTCATCAAGCATGAAAATTCATGAATCTGCTATTGTGTAAATGCAGGAAATATTTTTTGGGGGAACAGAAACTACAAGTGGAACTATTGAATGGGTGATGGCAGAGCTGTTCCGCAGCCCAGAATCAATGAGAAGAGTTAAAGAAGAACTGCATCGAGTTGTCGGGCCGAAGAGGAAAGTTGAGGAGAGTGACATAGATGAATTGCCATATTTGCAGGCAGTGATCAAAGAAGGCATGAGGTTACATCCTGTACTCCCATTCTTAGTTCCACGAAATACATTGGAAGACACAAAATTCACGGGATATATCATACCCAAAGATACACAGGTTTTTATAAACGCATGGGCTATAGGAAGAGACCCTGATGCTTGGCAGGATCCCTTGTGTTTCAGGCCTGAAAGATTTCTAGGCTCTGATATAGACTATAGAGGCCAACACTTCGGGTTGCTTCCATTTGGATCTGGAAGACGGGTTTGTGTTGGCATGGCGTTGGCTCACCGCGTACTCCACCTCACTCTCGCATCTTTGCTTCACTGTTTCGATTGGGAACTTGATGGCAATTCTGCTGCAAAGGCTACAGACATGAAAGAAAAGATGGGTTTTACAGTTAGAAAGTTTATACCCTTGAAAGCCATACCAAAGAAGATCATGGCAGAATGATGATCATCAGAGAAAAAATTCTGCATCTTGGTTTGATATTGTTGTTTAAAGCTATTATTTTCTTCTCTTATGCTTCCTCTATATTCTCTATAGGTAGAGAATGTGGATGTGAATTTGTGATTGACTCTCTTGTTTAAATTTATCTTTTCATTTTCTTGTTTTTAGACTTCTTAAGTTCAAATTATCTTGAGTACAAGGTTGTTTTGTGGGATAATTCTTAGTTTGGAATAGTTTAGAAAACTATTTATATGTTTGGCATGGTTTTTAAAAAAAATTCTCAATTTAATATAATTTGAAAAATATTTACAGTTTTGATACAGTTTAGGATTGATTGGTTTCGGTGCGCCAATTTAAGTGGCACACTAAAACATGGCACACTAATTTTTTTTTTAACTGATTGTTAATTTTTTTCTATTCATATTGATTTTAATTTTTTTTCTATTCATGTTGATTTTTATTTTTAGATTATAGAGTTTAAAAATTAATAATTATTTTTTATTAATAATAATAATTAATTTTGTAGAGAAATGTTATAGTTAAGAGTTAGTATAAAAAAAGTTTATTATAATATAATTAAATTGTTAATAAGTTACTAATTATGTATTTAACTACTATTTAACAAATAAATAAAATTTGTAGCACACTAAGCTATATTTTTTTAACTATTCATTATATTTTTTTTCATGCATGTATCTGTTTGGTAATTTTTATATTGTAGCCTAAGTATACTATTATTGTTTAAAAATTAATAATAATTAATTTTTTGTTGATAATAATAATTAATTTGGTAGAAAAAAATTATAGCTAAATGATAATTTGATATTTGTTTGTAGTTAAGAGTTATTATATAAAAAGTTCGTTTTAATATAATTAAATTGTTAATTAGTTACTAGTTATATATCGAAAATTGTTAACTACTATTTAACAAATAAATAAAATTTATAAATTGAATTAAAAATTTGAGATAATTAATTAAAATATTAATTAATACAAATAATATTTATTTACGTTTGATATTATAATTTTTCACAAATAAATGAAAAAATATTATGAGAATATTTTTCTTGTTTAGTG
>CATIWF010151119.1:0-28618 GCA_949630135.1 Balakata baccata | reverse complement strand
ATCTCATATGATCATGAAATATGATCACATCTATACTCCGATGATTATGGATCTATAAATATATATATGATATTTGATTGAATAAATTGCATATTACCCCTCATTAACATACACTTTATGTTTCATAAATAAATGTGAGTTCATTATATAATCATATTATATAATTTTTAAATTAATTTCGGAGTAAATATATATACATATATTTTGTAAGTATATTTTTACACTTACCAGATCCATAAAGTGTATTTTATAAATAAAAGTTGATTTTTTTCAACAACTTGAAAAAATCAACCATATAAAAATTTATATATATAATTTAAATCTCATTTAAATTAAACCACATAAATATATATATATATATATTTTTTTATTATTAATCCAAAATTGATATTTAAAGCTCTCATATTCAATCATTTACCATATACAATCACATCACATGTAATAATAGAAATTAATCATGCAATTTACAATCATATTGCAATTGCTACAAAAATTCTCAACTCAAAATGGAAAATATAAATTAAACTTCATCTTGGTAGATTTTTCTTGTTGCTCCTCAAAATTTCGAGCCTCTATATTCCAAAGGAAAATTTTTACATTCTATTCTCTTGGCATACCAAGGACTTCAATATAATAGTAAAAATAAATTATGGATCTATTAATATTACAAACCAATTTATAAAAATAATAAAACCCATAACACCTTTAAAAAACTCAAAACAAAAAGGAAAAAAAATATCATGAAACATCACATGCAACATAATATATAGATCAAATCTAAAAGAGCTACAAGAAAATCATTCATAACCAAACTGAGCCTACTAACATAAATAAGTCTTTTTGCTCTAAAATTCATATGATAGCTCTGATACCAATTATTGAAAGCGGAAAATATATTTGGATTGAAAAGAACTTTAGGTGTCGGTTAAAATTAGAGATTTTAAAAAAAATTTAATTTAACCAAAACATGCAATCAAATATTGCATAACATGAAAATACACTTTTTCATGTTAACCTTAAGCATTTATCCATAACTTTTAGCATTTATCCATAACTTTTAGTAAAATATATTTTTGTAACTTTTATGGATAATTTCCAATTTATCAAAATCATCGAACAAAATAAAAAATTAAAAGCTTCAGACAAACTTTTTAGAATCGAGTTCACTAAGTGCGTAAACCAAGCAAAATGACCAAAAGTTTTAGTTATCTTTAATGAAACTCTTTTGCTAGTTCTAGATATATGATCACTAAATTTCTTAAATGAAACTCTTTTGCTAATTCTAGATATATGATCGCTAAATTTCTTCTTTAAAACATAAAAGGAAAAATTGAGAGAAAAAAAAAATTTCTCATAGGAAGCATTCAGTTCCTTCCTCCCAAAACCCCCCTCTCCCATTTTAGAAGGATTAATTTGGGTGGTTGGGAGTTGTTTTTTGACCTTTTTCTTTCTTTCTTTTTTCCAAATTTTATTTATATGATGTAATGATGATGCAACAATTGCATAGCTCATTTTCTAGCTACCACCATTAATCATAGAATCAATATTCTCTTCTATTAACCATGGTAATTGCTTTAATATATCATATGGTATATTAATTAACAACTCAATTAAATTATAATAATTTTAATTAACACTTTAATTAAAATTATATATAAGAGAAATAATTAAAATTAATCAATATTAATTTTAACTCAAAAAGCGTAAGTGATCATTTCTAATTTAATTATCAATTAAATTAATCCCCACATATAAATATGAACTAAACAATTTATTTTGGGTTTGACTTATAATGTCAATAATTTTATCAGAATGGAAATATAATATTAACTTCTTAATATTATATTGGACACAATTTTCTAATTCCTTGTATATCCGGATACATTAAGTATCCTTCCGGAATTCTTCTTTTAATTACCGATAGAATCTCAAATATTAATTTGACCTCTAAATCATAATATTAAGTCATCTCGTTATGATCTCAATATTGATTAGGGTCATAGCATCTCAATTTATTTGGTTCTGATAATTTGCGTTCTTATTAAAATAAGACTTATTATTATTAATCTAATTAATAATTCAATCTTATATTGAATAAGTCGTATTTCTCCTAACCAGGAATTTATTTTATCAGAACCAAAATATCAACTCTATTAGAATCTTATCCTAGTGCTACAAGATAATAAGTCCTACTATTGGTAATCTCATATCTCACTACATAACTAACTGTCGTGACTACGAGCTAGATTACTAAGCGTGAATAGCTCAGTACAAAGCAAGAGCACCTCCACAGCTACCCAAGAAAGGACAATCTTGACACTTCAAGTTAAAGGACTTCGAGTCGTAAAAGACTCATATATTATGACCAAGATAATAACTGTTGACATCTAGTACTATCTTTGCAGTTATTATTATGCGTCACTATTCGGTACCCTTAACTCTTTAAGAATCCACTGGTTTATCTAGATATTATTATATCATAGAGAATGAGATTCCTCCTCAAAATAAATCATGTGATAACTTAGAGGTTCAATGAATGCACAATCCATTGTTCTATAGCGGTTATGAACATTTTAAAGATTATCTTTTACCATATATATTTTTATCTCATTATTATCAACAATTTGATAATAAATTTTTTGTGAATAATCAAAGGGTCATATATTTCATAGTATATGTAACAACTGCATTCATAATTTAATCAACAACTTGAATATTTTATTATGAATGTGAAATATACACGTGTCCATTGTAGTATATTATTTAATATATAAAAAACAATGAATGCACTAGAGCATATACACTACTGATAATAAATGACTTCATTGATAGTTACACTTTCACAATCATCCATTATAGTACAAGTTGGAGATTGCCCCCCATCTCATACAACCAAGTGGAAACTACCCATTTAAATGTTTATGCATCCTTATATACGAGATCAACGGACAGCCAAGAAGAATGGGTTGTGACTAACACATACTAAGGTTGCCAATGTCGTTCTATATCTGTTAACGAGGTAAGTTGTGTTAAAGCTTAATTACAACATCGGTGAACTTCTCATAAGAAAATTTGTCTTATGGTTGAATCCATATTACACTCTTATGCCTACTAGAACAATCAACATCCATCAAATGAAAAAAAAGATCCCTATATAGAAAAAACTTGCGAATACACCCAACATAACCTTCATTATTGTTGTGGATATAATTTTTGTTGGAAAAATTGTGATTATGAGCCATTTTGAGAGGATAATTCGGGTGGGTCCCACAACTCGATTTTAGGAGGAAAACCTGGATATGTATTCCTTGACATGAGGACTATGAATTAATGTATTCATATGCTCAAAATGGAGAATGTGTGAATAGAAATTGAAGCTCAAAGTAAGCTCCTTAGTAAGGAGATTAAAGTGAAAAGTGAATGTGTGGGAGTTTATCCCACATCACTAAAAATTGAAGTTGGACTTGTGTTTATATATAGAGATGCATTCTTACATGGGTAAGAAAAGTAGAATGGAAGGCTCTCTCTCTCTCGTGCTCAGGCGCAGGGGGGTGCAAATCTATGGTCCAGAATAGGCCAATGCGCGAGTGACAACCTGCGTACACGAATGTTGGCCTAAAATCTCATGATCCTGAACAAGCCCAATTTTTAATCAAATTTTTTTTTATTTCTGGAAATTTGGCAACACTCCCGCAGTAGTCTGCCATACCCGTGTGGATCCACACGGCCAAGCCACTGACACACTCGTGTGGATCCACATGCCCGTGTTGTTGTGCCTGCAGTGTGTGCAAGCCAAATCCACACTTCCGTGTGGATTGTGTTCCAAAATGGTCTCTTGAGCTTCTTGTCTTTTGGAATTTCATTTTCTAATATTTCAAAGATTAATTTCACTATTATTTGAGAGTTACAAAGGCATTATTGGCAGCCTTTAAAGGAAATTAATCACAATTAATCTCATATCTCCTCCATCTAGTATAAATAGGTGGTTTTGGCTTGAAAAAATAAGAGTTTTTGAGAGTTTACTTTGATTCTTGTTGAAGAAGTTCTTTCTTTCTTTTTCTTCTTCTTCTCAAGTGATAGAGAGTGTGACAAGTTAATAGTTCGTTGTAAGTAGGTGTTGTGTGTTCAACAACTACTTGGAATCTGTTGTATCCTAGAAGAAAATGCCAGTTATCCTAAACACCAGTGTAGGAGGTGAATTTGTCTTAAGAAAACTGTGGAACACAGGCCTCAGATCATTTTCCATTTCTCTTGTTTTTTGAATATTGGATTAACAATTCTCCTTTTATTATTATTGTTCTCATAACAATCTTTTTGTTAATTCTTTATTCATATTTATTAATTCTTGGAATTCTTGGTGAAGCACAAGTGGTGCTAAAGATGACTTCTGGTAAGAAGTTGACTCTAAACAATGTTTTTTATATGCCTAATATTCGCAAGAATTTAGTGTCAGGTTCATTGTTGAACAAGCATGGGTTCAAAATGGTTTTTGAATCAAACAAAGTTGTTTTGTCCAAGGGTGGAATGTATGTGGGAATACGGAAACCCGGGACAGTGTCTGTTTAGCCTGGTCACAACAAAAAGAAAATGACATAAGCATAAGCATAAGTATAAGCAAATGAAATGTTTACATGATTTAATATCAAAATGTGTATGAATGACAAGTACTACTTGTAATTGTGACTGACTTAGTACTTTAGAAAGCTTTTGATAATTATTCTCATTGAGTTGCAACTCATCAAATTGCATCATCTTTCAGGCAAAGAAGAGTAATTAGCTCAATTTGAAGGTGCATACCATATAGAGGACATGGATCACAGGTCACCGGCCAAGCCTCACCAATCTCTTTCCTTGCATTGCACATATGTATAGGAACATGACATTTGTAATTTGGGTTGTCTATCCGCATATGTATAAATTAGTAAATATGTAATAGTGTGTAAATGTGTATTTGGCTTTAACCTTTGTAACTGAAATAATCGAACATAGTGTCTGAATTGTTAACATATGTGATATATTAGGTTTATAATTAGGATGTGATGCTTAGCTGAGCTGTCAAATGTTGCAAAGTGATAATGTTATATGATTCAAAAAAAAAAATTATTCCTCATTATAAACAGGACTATGTTCCATTATATGCAATATACGACAACATGATATAAGTATAAGTGATATCCATAGGTATAAGGTGTTACATTAACAAAGATTACAAAATAACAAGATCCATCATAAATAGTAATAGAAGCTGATCCACAAATGTCAAAATGAACAAAATCAAATGGTTCCAAAGATATAAAATCACCAACAAGAAATGGCAAATGAACTTGTTTTGTAAGTTGACATGACTTACAATTTATAGTAGTACAGAAAAGGGTCTGTTTCTTATGTTAGATGCATATTCTTAAAATAAACCTATGAGAATGAGATGTATCTAAACGATGATTCAGATGCATCTGTTTAGTAACAAAGCATCTGATTTGCTCATATGCGTCTATTTTTTAGAAAATAGATGCATCCGATTTGATCAGATGTATCTGTTTTTCAAATAGTAGATGCATCTAATCTAATAAAAAATGTATTTGACTATGGTTGTGTACGTCTGTTTTATAGAACAAACATATTTGACCATAGTCAGATGCATATATTTACATGAAAATAGACGCATATAAGCAAATCAAATGTGTCTATATTGCCTTACAACAAACTTATCTAGTTTATATATATATATATATATATATATATATATATATAATTATGGAAATTTGTATACCCGTATTTTGTGAATCAACCTATAATAGCATCAAATTTAACACTTCAAATCCATTACAACTTCATCACAAGCCATTATAGGCTTCTTCCAACATCTCAATTCATAAGCATACTAAACAATTCATAAACTCAAAATTCATATTCCATCAATTATTACAAGCTATTATAAGCTTCTTCCAACAACTCAATTTACAAGCATACTAAACAATTCACAAATTTAAAATTCATATTCCATATACTTATTACAACTTCAACTCAAGCCATTATAGGCTTCTTCCAACAATTCAACTCACAATCATACTATAGTCATTTATACAAACAATTCACAAACTCAAAATCCATCTACTCATTATACATAATTTCATCATAATGGAACAATTCAAATTTCAATTAAAAATAATTGTACTTAGCACAATTTTACAAATTTAAATCTCAAAGTATCAATGTATAACATATAGAAAAATATTATAATCTACTTACACTCACTTGCAAAAAAATCAGACAATATTTCTTGAATTTCATCTATTTGCGTCAGAGTATATGAATTGATTTAGAAAGTCTATAAAAAAATTAAACACAAAGTAGAAAATATGAATATAGGATTACATATAATAGCTTGTTAGCCATTATATATATAAATATATATATATATATTTGAAAATTAAAATTGCATAGCTAGTATTAGAAATAAAAGGTATTATAATATACTTACACTAACTTGCAAAAAAAATCAGACCATATTTCTTAAATTTCATCTATTTGCGTCAGAGTATATATATATATATTTGAAAATTTAAATTGCATAGCTAGTATTAGAAATAAAGGTACCTTAGTTAATGTCATATGTGTGCTATAATGGGTCATTATATTGTACATGTATCTCATAACATTGTACTTATATTCAAAACCTCCCTCTTGTATAGGACACTAAGAAAAAAAAATGCAAAAAACAATCAAAATATTATTCAATTCAATTTCTAAAAAAAATTGCAATCTTAATAAGAAATAGAAAAGTTAAAATTAATACCTTAATATAATTCCAAGTTGGTGTCATGCCTGCATCTTTCCCACCATTAAGATTGTATAGTCTATATACCTTAGAAAATAAATTTCTATCAAAATTAACATTCACTTAATATAACTAAAAATATTTAAACTATTATTATAACTTACATGTCGAGAAGTTCTTTCACATGTCCAATTTTTCTCTTCAGATTGTCAAGAGGATCCATGAAAAGTATCTCACCTTGTGCACAGCAAAAAAATAATCCACATTCAGTGTTAACTGTAGACATACATATATGTTAACTAATAACATTAGAATGAAATGCTATATCAAATATGGATAAAGACAAATGTTATCTTACTTCTCAATATATAGCAGGAAACGAAATTTTTATCTTCTTGTACTTTCAAAGCTTCCCTCAAGTAATAATGCATCGACTATCCTTAGTACCCATCATTTGTAGAAAACTTAGGCAAAGGAATACAAATAGTATAGATGATTGCACGCATAACTTATAAAGGTACATGCAACCATGATTCACTAATTCAACCTAAGTCAATACTACATTTTAATATAGCAGTTCAATCTTATAAATCTTATAAATATTAAAAATATATTCTATAATCTTGCAACATAAAAACTTTAATGATAGAGACATCGAGCCAATGCAGGGGAGGAGTTGGGAAATGTATTCTCATCCGATTAGGACTTCATTATCAATATTTGGTGGATACTAAAATAATTTTTCTAGAGAAGAACTTTGACCATTTTTCCAATATCCCATTCGAAAGCCAAGTCATGCAAGTCAAGCATATGACCAATCAAATTTGTTAGAACTTTCTAATCAAGCAAAGGTGGAGGTGGCTTCGTAGCTGATTCTTTGGTAAAACCACTACCTTGCACCTTCTTTGATGGTGGAATCATATTTTCCTGTCAATTAACAATATATTATTACAAATGTTATGACATGAATGAAAATTAAGCGGTAATAATATATTCATTAAAGAACTAGTGAGTGATAGAGAAATATTAATTGATACATCTCCAAGAATGATGAGATGTCATGGCCATTAAACAAAATTTTCATGTGCCTGCCCCATTATATAGAACTCACCAACAGGCACAGGAAGCTGTTCTTATATATATTCAGGAAATGGTAAATCCACATACATTATAAAGTGATTGGGGGCTATTGGAATAGTGTGCAGCAATCCACTGGTTATATGAATCGTGCCTTTTGCCACTATGACCTTCTCCCCTATACAGTAAATTACAAGTCGATGCGTTTGAGGTTGTGTCTTTATAATCATAAAAAAAAGCAACATTAGCTACTATTAGGGTTTAAACTAAATGTAAATATGAGTGTATATTGTGAGTGTAATTGGAAATTAATAAAATTCATAACTTACCTATGCATCTCCTATTAGAAATGGTGGGTCAATAGAATGACAGCTGCTCGTAATAGGGCGACCTTGTAAAGGACTCATATCCACCTCCATCTTAGGTCCAAATTAAGAGGATCTACTATTAGATCCCTACTATATTGTCATTATGCTCTGAAATTGAGCCATCTGCTTCACAAATATCTCTTGTTATGCCTATAGCTGAAACTAAAATTCAGCTTGGAGTTGAGACCTCACATGAGAAGTCACTTGCTCTGTCACTTGAGAAGCAACTTCCCCCCTCACTTGAGAAGTAACTTTCTCCCTCAATTCATTTTTCACTTCATTCTTTATTTCTTCAATTACGATAGAGGTAGATTTTTTCCTCCCACCTTGTTTACCAAAAAAAAACCGGAAATAATCGCTCCAGTTATTACACCACGAACAATGCCAGCATGTTCAGGTTTTGCCAAGTGCACACGTCAAGATGTCATCTTGGCCCTTTGGAACCCAGATCCCCAGATTTAGCAAAGACTCCAATTAATCATATATATGCATCAAAAATCAAATAAAAAAGCCATAAGCAAACATATATATGTAAATGCCAATTATTATATAAAAAATACATAATTAATTGAACATAAATAAACATCAATATAATCAACAAGTAAAACCTGACTAAATTATATAAAAAAGTCATACACAAACTATTACATACCCAATTTAAAATTGTCATGCATAATTAATTGAACATAAATAAACATCAATAATCAACAAGTAATACCTGACTAAATTAAATAAAAATTAATTTAGTACATGCTACCATATCGAGATATGATCTAAATATGTTTGCATTTTCTCCAAGTGGGTTACTATCTCTATCAACTCTATTGTCTTTTTTTCCCCCTTTATTTTGCAATTTCTTCATTTTTACCTCCTCCTCCTTCCTCTGCTAGTGGGATTAGAGTCCTCTTCCAAAGACATGATTTCCTACAATACATGTATAATAAAGAAATATGTTACTATAATACAATATGTTAGTATAATACAAAAGCAATTTATTTGGGAATTTAAAAGCAATTAAGTATAACAAAATAACGTGTTATTATAAAATAATTCAAAAGCAATATCATTACTATAAATCAATAAATGTACCATGGCAAAGTTTAAAACAATTATTGGGGATTTTCGATCAATAAGCCTTCAGTATGATCAACAAGCATGTAATTTGTATCTAAGATATCATCACCAACTGTCATAGGCATCCTAATTGAAAACGAAGAAGTTTCACCAAACTGATCATACTCTTCCTCATCTATTAGGTCATCAATACCAACAATTTGTTTTTTACTTTGAAGAACAATAGACCACTTGCTATCACTCGGATCAACAATGTAAAATACTTGTTTGGCCTATGAAGCGAGAATGAATGGATCATCTTCATAACCCAACCAATTAAAATCGACCAACGTGAATCCTTGCTCATTAACCCAAACATCACATCGGTTTTCAACCTATTTACACAAAAAGAGAGGAATACTGAATTTCTTATAGTCTAGCTCCCATATGTCTTCAATTACACCATAATATGACATCGTAGCATCAATTGGTCTAGTGTCTTTAGCACTATCAAATTCTTTCGATGCAACTATGAAAGTAATTTCGCTATTTTGCATCATGCTTTTATTATCCTGACATTTAGTATAGAATGTATATACATTGATGTCATACCCTTCATAAGACCATATGCATAACCTAGGTCGTATGCTAACCATTTTATAGTATTAGGTACTTCATCCGGCACCTCTGACAATTGACGCATCAATTGGTCTTTAAGCCATCCAATAAATAAATGATTGTGTTCATTTGTCAACCATATTTCACCTTTTGAAGGATTTAAATGTCTTAAAATACCTATATACTCTTCCAGATATGGATGAACCTCAGTGAGGTGATGCAACACAAGGAGGTATGCTTTGTCATACATTTGAGCACCATGTAGTATGACTTTAAACCCAAGCATTCCTTTCGTTATCAATGGTGTGATGATTGTGTTCATTTGTCAATTATATTTCACCTTTTGAAGGATTTAAATGTCTTAAAATACCCATATGCTCTTCCAAATATGGATGAACCTCAGTGAGGTGATGCAACATAAGGAGGTTGCTTTGTCATGCATTTGAGCACCATGCAGTATGACTTTAAATCCAAGCATTCCTTTCATTATCAGTGGTGCATATGCCCTAGTGCATTCACTACTTTTATATATTAAATAATATATCATAATGGATACATGTATATTTCACATTCATAATAAATAAATATTCAAGTTGTTGATTAAATTATGAATGCAATACTTAAATATACTATAAAATATATGGCCCTTTGATTATCTACAGAGTATTTATTATCAAGTTGTTGATGATAATGAGATAGATATCTCTAGTAAAAGATAATTTTAAATATGTTCATAACCGATATAGGATAATAAATTGGACATTCATTGAACCTCTAGGTTATCATATGGTTTATTTTGAGGAGGAATTTAATTCTCCATGATATAATGATATCTAGATAAACCAGTGGGTTCTTAAAGAGTTAAGGGTACCGAACAGTGACGTCTGATAATAACTACACAGATAGTGCTAGATGTCAACAGTTATTATCTTGGTCATAATTTATGAGTCTTATATGACTTGAGGTGTCAATATTGTCCTTTCATGGGTAGCTATGGAGGTGGTCTTGCCTTACACTAGGCTATCCATGCTTGGTAATCCGGCTCGTAGTCACCACAGTTAGTTATGTAGTAAGACATGAGATTACCAATAGTAGAACTAGTTACCCTGTAGCACAAGGGCAAGATCCTAATGGAGATGATATTTTGGTTTTGATAAAATAAATTCCTGGTTAGGAGAAATGTGACTTATTCAATGTAAGATTGAATTATTAATTAGATTAATAATGATAAATCTTATTTTAATCAGAACGCAAATTATTACTCATTAGTATATTTTAATCAAAACACAAATTACCAAATATTCTTTGCATCTTTCGCATTTGCAAATAATCATTTGAATCTTGATATTATTGGCAAATAACATAATTCTTTAGCTGAAGGCCCTTGCTTACCCCTAGAAGATACTTTCGCATGCTTGTAGCATGACACCCCACACCTAGGACACTCATGCAAGTTCTTATACTCATTTTGGTACAAACAGTTATTTAGACATGCATGTATTTTCTTATACCTATGGGGCATAATATTTTCTTAACCTTGTAGGTTGATATGGGAAGCTCATTTCCCTCCAAAAGCATCTCTTATAAAAGTTCTAATAACACCGTAAAACTTTTATCATTCCATCCATTTTTAGCTTTCATGTTGCATAGTTTCAACACTGCAAACAACTTTGTGAACTTAGTGCAACCCGGTTATAAAGGCTTCTCAACGTCAGAACACAATCTCTCAAGGTCTTCCAACCTTTTCACAAAATTCTCTGTATCACGTATCATGTCATCCAATTGATCATTCTCTAAATCATTATCTTCAATGTAATTTTCTCTCTAACTTTCAATATTAGAACTTGTCCTAGCAACTATACTTACACCATGCCATATCCATCTTGTGTAACCTCTCTTAAAACCACGTCGTATTATATAAGTTTTCACAATCTGAACATCACTATATGTTCTTATGTTCATATAGTAAATACATGAACATGCACATGCAATCATTGATTTCTTCTTGCTCATCTAATTTTCTACTGCAGTTCTAATAAATCCATCAACTCCATTCACAAATTCAGCTATATTTCATCTACTATACATCCAACTTTGATCCATATCTAACCATAAAAAGAAATAAAATTTAAAACAAACCACATCGCTTCCAATCATGATAAACATTGCTTTTTTTGGTCCTTATCGCTCTAATCTAACCCATCCTTAAATGTCAAATATCACTAGTGAAAGCATATCCAGTTTCCAATCCTAAGAAACATTCGGCAACATTTTCCCTCAATTCTCCAAGTACACAACATAAATAGAATGATCAATTCACATATGTATCCAAAGAACATTGGGAAAATTACACCAAGATTTTCCTTCAAACCAAAAACCATTTATGTATCCACATCTTAAGCGATATTTGACGTTTAAAAACAGTCCCAAACTGGGGATTGTTCAAGACTTACTCCTAATGACTGAATCTTGAACGGGTATCTAGGCTTAATAATAGAAAGTTCAATAAATATAAGTGAAATCATATAACTTTAACATAAAAGTTTCATAAAAGTTCCATGAAATCATATATTATTTGATTAAGCTTAAATTCTTGGTTCAAATACCTATTATTAGGTTTAAGTTTTACTTATATCTTAAATTTAATGTTAGTTCATATTTAAAAAAAAATCTCTTGATCATCTTGATTAATTATTTTATTTAAACAAATAATATCTTAATTAAATTAATTAATACATAAAGTAAGCTAACCGTATTTTGATTAAAATCTCCTAATTATTTTTAATTAAAATTAATATTGTTAATTATTTTTTCTTCATGTATCTTTTTATCAACATTATTCATTTTAAATTAAAAATATAAAATTTCCATAATAAAATTTTACTTAGTCTATCAATTAATTTTTCTTTATTCATTTAGGTCTTTCATCAAACACCTTGAAGATATAAAGCTAATTATATTGTGATTAAAATCTCCTAACTATTTTTAATTAAAATTAATTTTGTTAATTATTTTTTCTTTAAGTATCTTTTTATCAACACTATTCATTTTAAATTAGAAAATAAAATTTCCATACTTAATAAAATTTTACTTGGTCTATCAATTAATTTGACCTTTTTTTTATCAAACACCTTGAAGGCATCTCTTGAATTAATCTTAGTTTCACTTAGGTTTTTTATCAAACACCTTGAAATCAATATCTACTTCCTCTTCTTTATAGTTAAACAATAACAATCCATATCTTAATTTCATTTAGGTTTTTCATCAAACAACATAAAGGCAATATATCTTTTTTATTAATCTTAATTAATTTCATTTAGGTTTTCACTAAGGATTTTTATCAAAGACCATGAGGGCAAGATACATATACTAACAAATCTTAATATTTTCATCTCAAATAAATCAGCCATCCATCCAAGAGAATAAAAAAAGAAACAAAAACTCAAAAATTTCATCAACATACAATTCAATCAACATAAAAATCTATCAACATATATCAATTTCATCAACTATAACATCTCCTAATCATCATTTTCGGCATTTTAATGGTAAAAGTTAAAAAAAAAAAACTAACCTTAATCAAAGGAAGGCTAGAACGGCAAGAGAGGGTGACAAAACTTCAAAGAATGTCAAATAGAGATGCTCCAATATGAACCAAGAGCTTTGGAGACTAAAAAAAACAATGAGAGAATGAGAGAGGAGAGGCGAAACGACGAAAAAAGAAAAAAAGTACCTCAATTCTAGCATGTTAGAGAGGCCGAATTTGAAGGATTTAAATGAAGTTAAATGCTTGAGAGAAGAAGAAGATGAAAAGCAAAATAGAAGTTTGAAAGAAGTAAAATGATAGAAAAATGCAGCACTTGTGCAAATATGGTAGACAGCGCGCTGGAGGAAAAAGAAAAGGTTGGGGCTACTTAGGGTAAAATCTGATGCATCTATTCTGTAAAGAACACACATCAGAGTGCCAAAAATGGCGTTGTGCAACTTATGGTGGTCTGATGCTTCTGTTTGGTGGAAAACAAATGCATCAGACCACCGGATGCATCTATTTTCCACCAAATAGACGTATTAAAGTTTGATATTTTTGACAATTTTCTCACTAATATTTATTCCAGATATATAATTTATGAATGAATTAACTAAAAAGTTTAATAAGTTAAATTTTGAATCAAAAGAAGGCATAAATTAATTTTTTATTTTCATTTGAAAATCTAACAAACTATACAAATTTGATTCATGTATACAAAAAAATATACAACTAATTAATTAGCAATAAATATAAATAGACAAAAATAAATAAAAAGGATCTTATGCGTCTATTCTTCATAAAACATACGCATCCAACCGTTCCAAAAACTAAAAATAAAAATGAAATAAATAAAAAAGAGAGTGATGCATCTATTATTGGAAACTTGATGCGTCTGTTATCTAAGTCTTAGACTGATAATTTTATTTACAAATATCACGCATCAATTTTATGTGTCTATTTTCTTTAAAACATACTAGTGTTATTTGGTCACATTTCACAGTACCTAATTTGTTACTAACAAATAGAGAATGTAAACGACTAAAAGAAACATGGCCTAAATAAGAATGCCAAACATGTAAAGGAATGGAAGTGTATGATGCATAGTTACCGATGAAGAATTAACTCAAGGGAGATGAGCTCAAACAATCTTCCAACCTTACGCCTTGTCCCAATGGTCTGTTTGGTCTGTGGATCCTGTACGACACAACCAGAAGAAGAAAAATGAACATCACCAAGACCCATATCACATAGTTGACCAACTGATAACAAGTTTAGACTGACTTTAGGAACAAGATAGGTATTAGGAAGAGATAATTTTGGAGTAGTAACATGACCAACATGAGTAATTGAATGGATGAACCATATGCGGCATGAATAGTAGGAATAGTAGGAATATGAGATGTAGAGATTTTAGACACAAATAAAGCAGGACCAGATGTCATATAGTTACAACATGCTATGTCTAAAAACCAAGAAGATTTACATGGTATGACAAACATGGCAGAAGATAAATGATTACTAAAAGTGGATGAATGATTATTTAGAAAGGCTTGAAGATCATGCGAGGAAAATTACATATCAGATGGCGAGTCAGAAACAGTAGAAGAATCAGAGGCAGCAGCTGCAACAAAGGTAAGAGGTGGTGGAGTAATTCGAAAATGAGAGGATTTAGATTAACCAGAAGCAGAACTAGAAGATTGTTTCCGAGCAAGCAAACTTTTTACAATAACGATATTGGGCCATTCGATTCAACTTTAGATGTAGGAGTAGCTGCAACACTAGAGGAGTAAAATGAACATCGGAAACTACCATTACCGTGTCACCGCGTTGAATACATAGAGATCCAAGATGAGTTTCTTTTGAAACAACTTGAGCAATGGCTTGATCAAGACTTTGCAATGGTACCATTTGCAAGACAGAAGCACGAGTATGTTCAAACTTATCTCATAAACACATCAAAAATTGAATCAAGCAATCTGCATTCCTATATTTTATACTTTTTATCAAGCACGAGTAGTGTCCCAAACAGGTTCATATATAGCAATTTGATCCCAAATAGAATGCATTTGTCCATATAAATCTCGAATAGACTAACCTAGCTCTTGATTCATGGGATATAAAATGCTCGAAGATGATATTGAAAAGTTAGATCACCTGTCACGTACAGCTTTTTCACCATTTTCCAAATTTCTATTGCAGATTCATAATACCCAAATTCTTCATAAATGGCAGGAACAGATGTGTTCCTAAACTAAGTAATAATGTGATGATTTTTGCAATTCTTGTCTTCAAGATTTTCATTAAATTTATCGTCAGATTCTTCCTTGTCTTGTACAGGAGATTTGACATCCCCAGGAACAATTCTCCATGATTTCCTTCTCTAAGAAAACTAGACATGGCTTGAGACCAAATAACATAATTTGTGCCATTCAAAATAATTTCAAAAGTCTGGATATCTTTTATCATCCTTCAATAGTAGACATTTTTTTAATGCATGCTATATTTGTGGTAAAATTAGTTGATAATGTAGCTGTTAGCTAATAATTTAGCTAATTTAATTAAGAGTATTTGATAAAATTAACTGAAAAAATAACTTAAAAATATAAATGACATAATATATATATATATATATATGTAAGGGTATAAAGGAAAATATTATTTTTGAATGCTAGTTCTACTAGTTTTTTTTTGGATTATAATATAATTTTTTTTCCAAATAAGTTACTTTACTAAATGCAAAATATTATTGGTCAAACTAAATTATTTTTACGTTGAAACTATATTATAATCTAATCTAGTTTGGTGTTACCAATAATATTGCAGTAGAGTAACAAAAGAAGATGAATTTTGTGAGTTATTAATTCTGAGTTGTAACAAAAGGCCCAGGGACAAAGGCTTATTGTAGTGAATAAACTGATTGGCTGAAGAAGAATTTTCAATGCCACGGAAGTAGTGGCTCTAATTAATACTATGAAACAAACAAGAAAATGGACAGAATGGAAAAAACTTAATATTCTGTATATATGTATTAACAATCTAATTTACATATTTATAGTCTAGAAGAATATACTAAATAGGAATTACAATCAATACAAAATATTGAACTATATAATTTAACCTAAACTTTAGGAAGACAACTTTGCAAAGATAATCAACAATTAATTAATATACTGCTAATATCATAACAGGAATGTATAAATCTTTGGAACTGGATTGTCTTAAAATCTCTGTCGAATAAGTGGTTTCGAAATTTTACATTATGTTTAACAAAAAATTTCCAATTTTAAAAATTAAAATGAAAATTTGAAAAATTACAAAGTTCATTAAATTTATAATAGAAAGTGATCATATAAATCATTCAAATAAGCTAAAAGGTCATCTGAGTATATTCTAATTTTTTGAATTGCATATAAATATATAATTACATTGTTAATTTATAATATTTATAAAATAAATTAATGTATGTGTTTTTACTTTAATGATATGAACATAAGTTGGCACTTAAAATTAAATCATTTTATTTAAATGTTAAAATTGCGTGCATAATATATATTCATATAAGATGTGAAGAGAAATATTATAATTGATATAGTTTTTCGGACATAAATTTCATTGTAGTTATATGTTATATATAATTTTGTATAAATTATATGATGAAAGTGACGTTGGTGTGTTGGTTAATAATAATAATAATAATAATAATAATAATAATAATAATAATAATAATAATAATAATAATAATAATATCAATTATTTTGGTCCAGTTCAATTTGGTCCAATTCAATCTAGTCAAAACTAATAATAATTAAAATTCCTACAAAATTTTATCTTCAAAATAAAATTTCTTAATAGTGAGAGCATAATCGAATTTACAGGGATTGATTAATAATAAAATCTAAATTTTTAAGAATACAAATAAAAAAAGATTGGGAGTTTTAGATTTAGTGAAAATAAAACACAATATAATAAAATCAAATCAATCAAGAAAAATTCCAGCCAAAAATGTCTTGAAATTGGTTTAAATGCATTAATCATTGAATAAAAAATAATTTTTCAATTTAAATAAATTAGTTATGAATATTAACTATCTCTAATATTTTGTTTTTCCTTAATTATAATTAAACGAAAAAAAGTTTTGCACTTAAATTTTATTTATAAATTAGTTTTAAATAAGTTTTTCAGATTTAAATTATAAATAATATTAATATTTAGAAAAACCACCAATTATATTCAATAAAACACAAGTCCATTTATTTAAAATAGATTAAATATTTTCATCCACACTCTTTAACAATTTACTTCATTAAGAATATTGATTTACCATTCTATTGGATCAAATAAACATTTACAAATTTAAAAATCAAATAGCAGTATTCATTCATCAATCATCAAGTAAATAAATCAAATAAAAATATAAAATATTCAAATATTTAAGATGAAAAATAAATGAAGAATAATATTCCTACAATTTATTTAAGAACTAAACTTTGACAACATTGACCAGAAGAATGAAATTAGCCATTCATGGCTGTAACAAAACAATGAAATAAAATAATAGTGTAGAAAACTAGAGATTACTCCCCTACTTAATTCAACCTGTATTCATAGGTGAAAAGTTCTAAACCAATTAAACTCATAAAAAGAACTAATTACAAACTAATTGTATCTGATAAGATGAATAAAAACAAGATTGTATTTGATAAGGGCACACTCTTCGGTTCGCTCCTTTTGGAATCTCTAGCTGGCTTTCTTATGATGTAAAAATAAAAATAAAAATAAAAAATCAATAGATAGTTACTTTTTGTTTTTGTGGGTTTTATCCCACCTTCATGTTAAAAAAAAAAATAAATAGTTGAAAAAATTCAAAAAAAGATTTAAAAAAAAAACCTTACGTTCGATATTGTTAGAGATATGCCCAAAAGGCAATCGCCTCAGATACTTAGTGTATACATTCATAAAGACATATTTTCATTATATTAGTATTCATTTGCATATAAATTGATATAAATTTTAAACTGATTAATGAAAGTCCATGATATGAAACATAGTATGAAGGAAATCATGATGGGATCATGATAATGAGATTCCTATCATGTATAATTATGTTAGTATCTAAATTATCCCTAGTCATAGGATTAACAAGAAGGGACATTGTTGATCTGGATAGACTAGCACATGTTGTACTCCTTGATTAGATCAAGCAGTAGATCTCATAAGCTGTGAGCATGAGATATTCAACGTTAATATGCGGATGCTTGCTAAGAGTAGTAAAGTACATTGGATGACTTACTATGAGACAATCATATGGATTATCTATTCAAATGTCAATGATAGTCTCATTATAGCAATGGTGTATGTATCCTTAGACTTGAGGTACTTAAGAATATCTTGGATATTGATTCTATGCTTTGACTCCATTCCTTGTTGCCTTATAGAGGTCGCTCATAGGGTGGTGATTGGGTGCAACTTGAGGTATTTGAAAGTAATTGGGTAGCCAACAGAGGATTTATTGCTCCTGATAAAGGGAGAGTATACCCACGGCCTTTTGTTGGGATCATTACTCAGGAATCTCTGGCTAGAGTGGAACTGTCATGAAAATGGTATTCAGTGACATGTCTAATTGAGTAATGAGTCTCAGTGACAAGATCTAAAATCACTTGGGCTATGTGTGACGTAGTTAATCTAGCGGGAGTTGACACATAGTCTATGCTCTTAACCGAATAGGGTATAGAATGGTGAAAGGACGAGTTGCACATATTATTGTCTATGAAAAGGTTCGTAATCAAACCACTGACTTTCCGGTTAATTGGGGATCATGATGTGTTGCTAGATACCACTCATGATTTGCTTAAATTATTTGATAATTTAAGTGGCCAACATAACCGAGAACCTAATGGGTCGTACGCTTTGGAGATGTAAAGAATGAGTAAAAAGGTTTTGGATGAGATCCAAAATATGAGAAAATTATTTTAAGTCGGTTCGCGATAAGATCGCGGAAAAAAATCGCTAGGGGAAGTTGACAGGCCCATGCGGGCCCGCTAGCCTGGCAGGCCAGCTGGGCCTGCTCAGCAGGCCTAGGCGGGCTGCTGTGCGCGCTGGCACACAGCTGCCCGCAGATGGCACTAAATGGCTCTAAATGGCCATTTAATCATTTTCACTATTCATAACTCCCTATTATCTCCTCTCTTAATCTTTGCTCTATAAACTAATATTCTTTTGGATCTAAAAGACCCCAAAAGACATAAAATAGACAAAAAAAAATTATTGGAAGAAGAAAAATTAAAAGATTAATTTTTCTCTCAAATGAGCACACAACATTACTAGCATTTTGAGGTGTGATCAAGACATCTCTTTAGTGGTTTTATTCTTTCTTCTTCGCGTGGATATTGTTAGAGACAATCCTAGATTGGATTGTTGTGGTTTGCTACAACCCAACAAGATGAGAAGTTGAAGAAAATTAAGAAATTATAAAAGTATAAATTCTGAATTTTCTTTAGTTAAATTAGTTTTAATTGGCACATGTATAATCCTTTAATTCGGGTTTTGAAAAATTTTATTTTCCGCTACGTAATATGTATGTGATACATGCTCAAAACCCTACAGATATAAAGTAATTAAAGAGCAAAAGAAGATTAAATATAAAACCACAAAAGAAGATTAAGACATTTTAGATCAAATGAAATGAGTTTAGGATGTACACAGCCTATTCTGTTTGAGATGTCATTGGGCCATTTCATCATACTTGTGAATGAGAAAATTGCTCGGAATGACTTCGAAACAATATTACCTAAATGGCACCTATTTTCATTAAACCCAAAAACATGTTTTAAGTTAAACTTATTTGCAAATTCAACCAGTGCTCTCTCTCTCCACTCTCCCCTCATTTTTCGGTTCACAAACTCTCTCCACTCTATCTCCTCTTTTTCAGGCTCATCACCCTTTTCTCTTTCCATTATCTCTCTTCATTTTCATTTCCATTAAACATTTGTAGCATTTCTATTAGACCTCTCTCCAAGCTTCTTCATCTAACATTCCTAATATTTTTCGCATCCTATCAATGGACTCTTGTTTTACTCAAGGATGGATACACCGTGGGGCAATGGGGCAATTATTCAATTATTCGCCCTCATGTCCCCTCAAATGTTTTATATTATTCAATTTAGTCCTTAAATTTTTTTTTTATGTATTAATATCTTGCTCTCATTTAGAAAAGTATTTATGTAGTAAGTTATTAAAAAATAGAAAAAAAATATTACTTTTGACTCTTTTTATATTACATATTATTTAATGTTTGGGTGATTTTATATTCATTAGTATGTGAATATTTAATTACTTGAAAATTGATATTTATTTTTTAATTCAGTTTATTTTTTCAAATTTTATTTAATATTGTTTATGATATCTTTTTGAAATAATATTTTGACTATGAAAAATTATAAGATATTTTTTGAGTATATTTTATAGGAATTGAGTGTTAAACTTATGATCTCTCACTTTTGTCATGATTATTTAATCATAGATATACTAATTGAGCTAATCGCATTTAGTTTTTTTTAATTATTAAAAATTTTATAATATTGATTACTTTACATAGTAACTTACATTTTTTTTATATATCGGTTATATTATTTGTTTCTCTTTTCATCTTTAGATTTTTATTTAATGATTTTGGATGTGAAAAATAAAAAAAATAAAGGTTTTCCTAATTTTTAAATGTTTTTAGTTACTTTACGTATTGCTTGATGTAAAATAGATAGTGGATTTATTTCTGTTTTTTGTTGAATATTTTTTATGACTCGATAGATAATTTGATAAACCAATTATTTTTTTCCGTATTTCTGAATATGGTTAAGAATTTTAATGAATCTATTGAAAAACATCAAAATATAATTGTAAATAGATATAAAAATAATTATGATTTACTTGTTCCTGAACATATTTTATCCTATAAACGTCATAGAGAATTAGGCTTTATATAAATTTTAATTTGTTATCTATTAAATTAACTTTGTCCCCAGATAAGAGAAGTTCTGGATCCGTCTCTGGTTTTACTTTGTTGATTTCATGCTTTTCAAATTTTTTGATATGAGAAAGAGTTTTTTTCCGACTCTCAGTCTTGTACATGTGAGCGATCTCAGGCACCAAAGGGTCATATAGATTTAGTTCCATCAATAGAAAACAAAATGAAAGACTATGGTTTTGGTTTCGCTAATTTCTTTGGTTGTCTTCTCCGGATCGAGATTGTGGTTGACTTACTGGCTAATGGGTCTGATGGCAAGGAATGCACTAATATCAATGATTGAGTTAAGCACTGAAAGAGAAAAAGGGAAGATTTTGAGAAGGATAATGGTTTGTGTTTTTTTAATTAAACATTTTTATCCTTTTTTTATCTGATTTGGTTTGGTTGCCTATAAATTTCAAGTTTTTGTGAAGAAAATGATGTTTTTGTTAAAAAAAGTTGCTCACCTATTGGTTTATCAATCTTATTTATGTTAGTTTCTTATAGCTAATGGTGATCTCTGGAGGTTTTGGGTCATTATTCCTTCTATTTGCTTCTGGTGTTTATGTTTAGGGTCTTAATCAAATCGGCTAAAATTTTGGTAATCAAGATAAATTATTATAGGTAGACATTTTTAGTGAAAAAGAATCGTTGTTTCTCATAAGATTAGTTATTGACTGCATTTTTCACAGATTTTCAGTACTTTGTGGCTTCAAAAATCCTGTTTTGTTATTAGTTTCAAGGATTTTTATATAATATGATATAAGTTGTATTCATTCCTCATATAATTAGTTATTTGATTTTCTTATTTTCTCTCATTAAATGAATTGTCGTTCTTCTATTTCGTTTTTATTTTCGAGGAAAAAAATGTCTAGATCATTACGGATTATATTGATGGATGAGTTCAATGCAATTGCTAAGGACTGTGTTAATAGAATGTTATCTGATAAAAGATGGTCTGTTCAGTTTGTTTCCCATAAAGCTAATATGTCTGCTCATTACTTAGCTAAGTTAGCTTCTCAATTTTCCGTCTCTTATGGTTTGGGAGGTTCCATCTAGGGATCTACAAATTTTGTTATGTAGTGATGTTTTAAGTGTTTAATGCAGTATTGGTTTCTTGTTTAAAAAAAACGGCTCGTATGAATTTGTCAATTACTAATCTATTTATGCTTGATATTTTTTGGATTTTCAAATATGGAGGGGATTCAAACTTTAATTGTATATATTCGAGTTGACAGTTTCTGAAATAAGGTCGTGTCATGAGAAATGAAAGTTGAAAACGGTATTGACAAATATCGATAATGATAAAAATAACATATAATTAACATATAACTTATGTATAATAATAATAATATAACTATCATATAATTCACCTATACTTTGTAATTTTTTTATTTTTATTTTTATTTTTATTTTAAATTTGAATGTAATTGAAGAACATAATGTTTGTTGCATTTTTTTAGTTCTGATTTTTGAAACTGTATAATATTATCCACATATATATATAACATAAATACAACTTTCATATAGTGAAGATATAAAAATTAAAATAATATGTTTGATAAATTTATTGTTATTTTAAAAACATAATTTCAGAATTTTTATAATTTATATATTTTAAAGAAAAAAATAGGGAATAAACCATATATATACCTTAAATATAATATTTGAGCAGTTGCAATTTTCTAAACTCCATGATAGACTTTTTTTTTTATTGTTATTCCCTATCAATAATTAAATAATAAAGATAAAATGAAACGTATAACAAACAAATAACATACCCGAAAATGAAATGGAATTTTGAAATATATGAATATAAAAAAAATGTAAGTTTAGAAGATAGAAATACCTTTATAAGTTGATAAATATATAATCTGCATATATTATACATATAACTTTGCACAACTGCATTTTATGTAATCCCCTATATAATATGATTGTAAAATTTTCTACCGAACATCAGCAAAGAAGAAGGTTCTTCTTCCCAAAAAAAGAAGAAAAAGAAAAAGTCTGACGAAGAATTTTGGCTGAGATATAATGATGATCCGTCTGTTGATTTACTTGGACAGTCTTTTGGCAAGTATGATTTTATTGTTAATTATTACATATATCATAATATTTAAATTATATTATATTTAAATATATAATATTTGAAAGAATTAATTTTTGTTAAAAAATTAATTATATAATATTTAATTAATTTTAAATATATAATATTTAAAAAAATTAAATTTGTAAAAGATGGCCAAACAAATGTTAATGAGAGAAAGTGGAAGCCAAATAAATGTCAACACTGCACAAACCAAGGAGAGAAGGTGGAGTGTTGTTTAATGTTTATGATAACTGTTTTCATCAATATTAATGACCTTTTTTTTCGGAATTCTGAATAATGATATTTTTGGGTTTTACAATTCTCCAAATCCTACTTCTATAAATATGTTACAACTAGTCATATTTGTATAATTTCTCTATTTTGTATGGCCACCAATATCCTTTTCCCTGACTAAATTTAGGCTGTGGATCCAATATATATTCTTTTAATAAGGCAAAAAAAATAAAGAAAAGAAAAGAAAAAATATTTATCTTTGTTTTTTGAGAATGTAAAATAATAAAATGCAAAATTGTCTCATCTCATCTTTTTAGATTATTTATTCTAAAATTTTAAAATTGAATTCCGAATAGCACCCGAGTGATTTAGTTATGCCTTAATAATGGGTTAATGATAACATAGAACTTTTCTGCTTCATTGAAGCAGGGTTCAACGAAAAGGGTGGGTAATTTGGATTCCTGCAGTTTGAGGTTACATTTAATTAAATAATCAATTTGAGGTTTTAATTATTGATAAAGTCTAATCTCATCCCTTACGAAAAAACATCAAAATGTTATCTTTATTGAAAAACGTTAACCATTTTGGGGCAAAATAAAAATTTTAAAGGACATATATTTAGAAACATCAATAGGAGTAAAACTGATACTTCATCTGATTCTATATAAATATCGTTTAAAATTTTTATTTTTATTTTAAAATATTTGACATGTTAAATTTATCTATAAATATTAATTAATTTTGCATGTTCTATCATTGTTTAATGCTTCCTTTTTTAGGATGAATTTCAGCTAACACTATTTTAATTATTTAAATTTTAACAATTTAGTATTTCAAAAATTATTTATAATATAAAATTACATCAACTTTTATTTTATAATTAAAATAATCTTTAAAAAACTGAATTGTTACAATTTGTACAGTGGGAATACCGTTAGTAAAATTCACCTTCTTTTTTCATATACTTGATGAAATTCACCCTCTTTTTCCATATACAACTTCTATTTCAAGCTCTTTTATCTATATACAAATAATGAATTATCTAAGAGTAATATAATATTTTGTCTATATCTTAAACATATTCCTTAATTATCATATAGAAACCATAAATGACATCTATTTGAAAACATATAGCGTACATAATAAAAAAAATAATGATTATTTGGTTTAGCTTACGGAAATTTTAGTAAGTTGTCAACTGAAGCCACTCGAATGCGTAATCTTTTTACAAGCAGCTCGGGATTATCAAAATGAAAAGTGCAAATTACCGACTCTTTTCCATTGAAACATGCTTCAATAATCCTGAAAAGTTCTTTGCTATCATTGCCCATTATTGGGGTTTTAAATAAACCAAGCCAAGATTGTTCATCAATCTTAACAAACCAAATTCAAGATTAATAATATGGGATTTGGACATAAATTCCATTCCACAAAGAGAATTAAAAATTTTAACTCACATAAGTTTCATTTCCCGAAATAAAAAATAGCTAAGCATTTTTTCATCAATATCGCTACTTCTATAGTTTTTCTTTCTTATTTTTCTCTCTTTTTACCTCTTTTCTTCTTCTTATTTTATTCTCTCTACAGCAATACTAACTCCGTCCACCACTAAAATGATTTCCGATTATTACGAAATTTGAACTACAATTAATTTTTCACATCTTTATAACTCCATTGATATTAATTTTTCTAAAATCGGACCATATTTGCTAAATTAGAGAGAAGAAAATCAAGCGTCAGGGCTACCATCTTGTTTCTCTTATTTTCTAGCTTCATTTTGTAATTTTGATACAAGAAATGAAATTTATTAAAAAGAATTTAAATATATTATATTATATTATAATAATATATTATTATAATAAAAGAAATTATCACATGAAAAAAAAAAAAGGAAAAATTAATATACTGAATGTGAGAACTATCATTTGGTAGCGTGTACTTTTGGGGCCAAATGAACCATGCGCCCACTGACCCTATTTACACATGTAGACAGCAGAGAAAAACAAAAAACAAAAAAGCCATCATTCCAGTTCCACTACGAGAGATTTTTTTGGTTTTGCATTTTTCATTTTAGTAACTATCAGTCCCAAAATTGCAAAAACCGGAAATAAAATATCATTCAATCGGAATTGAACCGATATAAGTAAAATTTTTACAAAATATAATATTTAACATATTTAATATATTTCATGTATTATAAAATATTAAAATAATTTATATTAGACATATTTCATATACAATATTATGTTCAAATGTAAATTAAATAATAATTTTAAATATTTTATTAGAATATCAAATTTATCAATTAAAATAATAATTTAAATAGAAATCAAAATAATTTAAAATAATTTATATGTAAAATTGTGTAATACTGTATGTTAATATTAAAACAAATACTAGAATTCAAAATTTATTAAATGTACACAACTCTTAAATAATTTTGTTGATAATTACAAGGAATATATATATATATATATATATATATATATATATAATTTTTAACAATAAATACTATTAATATATAAATATATAACTAATTTCTAACTTTAATTAAGTTTTTTATTAATAAGAATAAATGATACCAAAATTTTTAAAATATAGATTGTTGGTAAAAAAATAGTTACAGCGTTAATAATAAAATTAATTTTTATACACATGAAGTGTCAGTGGGTGCGGTGGTTAAATCCTATGAAATCATCCTTCCACTCCTGATAATAGCGCCATATCTCATATTTTCACAAAATTTTTTATCCGTCCAGTTTTCTAGCAGGTCTACAACATTTTTTATTCTAATACTCAAAACCAACCGGACTAAAGGCTGGTTTCTGGTTGAACCGGCCATTTCACTGGTTTTTTAGCAGGACTAAAATATTTTTGGTTCTAATACTTAAAACCAACTGGTCTAAGGGCTGGTTCCTGATTGGATTGGTTTGATTTTTATAACCATGATCAGTCCTGTTACTCTTCTCTAATAGTAAGTATTCTTTCTCTTAGCTCTCTATTTAATTCCTTAGGTCTTAGGGTTATTTGACAGTAAAATAATATAGGAATATCAGTGAACAAAGTTTTAATCCATGACATTTGTTTTTCGTGTTAGACGACAAAAATATTGGTGGAGACGACCATCACATCAAGTGAAATTTTTAGATGGATTTTAAAAGCTCCAAAATTAAGATTTTGTACATATAATCATGTAAATTTGCTTTAATTTTTGTGTGGTTGAATCTATGAAAATTGGCTTGGTTTGTGATTGAATCATATGAGATAATTACTGTGAGATATTATTTTGATGACTAATGGAATGGCGTGTAGATTATGGTTGTGAATTAATAGCATGATTTATACATGATTTATTGACATGAAATTGATTGATTTATTGGATTGATAATTGATGAAATTTGGAAATTTAATATGGAATATAGTAAATTGTCTCTATATTGATAGATTATTAGAATTTAATTGTTAGAATAAAGTTTGGAAATTTATTGAATAAAAACACTGAAATTTTGAGGCTGTGAGGTAGTTGTTAGTTTGAGTTTTTAGTATTTGGCATAATTATAGTATAAGACTGATGGTAAATAATGAATAATATTATTGTGTTATTTTGGCTTAATGAATTGGTTTTATAGTAATAAATTTTGAGACTAAAATTGTTTAAGGACACTGAAAATAATTTTAATACGTCTATTTGTTGTTGAATTATTAGAAACTAATCGTTTGAATAACCTTTCGATAAATTTATGGTTTATAACACTGAAATTTTGAACTGGAATCGAAGAAAATAAGAAAAATCAGGCATGAATAAAAAGGGCCAAAACAGAAAATTGGACTAAAATGTAATTTGGCAGCACACGGTGGCACGCCCTTGTGCTGCCCATACATATTATTTTTTATTTTTTTTAATTTAAATATTTTATATAACATCTTCGACTTTCCCACATGCATTATGACACGCATTACATTTGGACATATTCATTTTATATATGTCATTTATATGAAACACATGTATACGTAGGGATTTTGGCGTGAACGTATTCACGAGATAAACTTAACACGGGTCGGTTTATCGCAATAAGACTAAGTCGTACGTGTCTAGCTATAATTTAAATAAGAACACAAGATATTAAAAATGAAATTAAATAAATGATTACTTTTGAAATAAAGAAAATTTAACATAGTTATATTAAAGTATACAATTTGACTACATAGTATTTTAGCACTAAGTATTTGTAATTATATAGATAAAGGAATAATAATAATTAATTAATTTAATTAATTAATTATTATTTATTTAAATTATTTAAAAATAATATATCAGTAAAAAAAGTAAAAAAAAAACAGAATTTTGAGTCGGCAAAGGGGATATAAAAGCAGATTTTGGCTCTTCTTCTTTATCCAGCTGCCATTTCTTCCTCCTTCATCATTTTCATTTGGTTCCAAGCCCCCAAACTCCATCATCTGGCCATACTTAAGATAATTATCCTCTCTTGTATGTTAATTTTGAGTTAAGACATAAGTTAAGCTAGGTTTATGTAGGCACAAGCAACATAGTGTAATTCTGGGTTCTGTTTCAAGGGCAGTAGGTTGGCCTCCGTTTTCTTCAAGTTGTAAACCGAATCTAAAGAAACACAAAACACAAAAGTTGTAGCTTTATGTCTTAGGTTCATGGATATATAAATAGTTTTGCATGATTTGGTGTCTGTAAAAAGATATAGGCATCGGAGTAGAACTGGTTCCATTGAGGAACCTAGCTGAATCATTTTCTGTTTTGATTGTGTTTCTATATGATAGAATCATTATTTGAGGAATCTCAAAACACGAAAGTTGTAGATATATGTGTTATCTAGTTTTATACCAAATTTCAGGATCA